>JZKD02S1596002.1:72515-98047 GCA_000966675.3 Picea glauca
CTTAAACATCTCCAATAAAATTCACCATTAAATTCAAATCATATACAATTTTTAATTATGACTTATATAAAATTATTATAACTATGTAACTCACATAATGTATATAAAATAATAAATATATTACATATTAAGTTTAATAAATGTCTAGAAATAGAACAAAAGCAAGACACAAGAACTTTGGTAAAAGGCTTTAAACCATATTCTCATCTCATTACAATATTCATTCAAATGATATAGATTTATAGTACATGAATGAAACCACCTCATAAACTAGATTTACTCTTACATCGACACCTCATCAAAAGATAAAGCTAAGAGGAGACAAAATAAGATCTAATGCACACTTAGATAAAAAAATATATCCTATAATGTGAAATACACAAAGGTGGTGTAGGGAGTCACATGCTAACAATCCCCCCCTCAGTCATAAGTCCGAACAATTATACCAACAAGGCACCGATAATTATAGCACAAATTGATATCATCTCCAGTCTTCAACCTGAAAATCCTACATTGAGCCTCAATGAAAATATTTCTGGACAAAACATCAAATCTCAATGTTAAAAACTCATAATTTGAAATTTTTTACTATGTAAACATGTGACCAAAAACTCTTGTAATTGTTCATTGATGTGAACTTCAATATCTTATGAGAGTGAATCGTAAGAAGTGAATCAACTACAAGTCTAACACATCCTTAAAAAATGCTTAACAACTCAATCAAATGTCAAACAATAATGAAGATGGATCCAGTTGTCCTCTATGAGGTCAAATGACCATCCAGGTGAACAAAATTTCCACAAAATCGTTCTCAGAAAATGACACACAAATAGTGTCAATCAACATCCCAATCTTGAATATTGTGTATGATCCCACTGCAAAATATTGAACCATAATTCTAGAAAATAACCATGGAGTAGTGAACTAGGTCTCTCGTTTGAGCTACTCAAATCCTAAATCAATCAAGTTGAGAAAAACTCAGTGATATCAATGCATGTTGCATAAAAATATGACAAGTGGAAAAAACCTCAAAGTGCCCAAATTGGAAATTTATCACAAGTAATGAAATATTTGCAACGCTCTTGTTGTTGTTGATGCCAATTTGTTGTTTTGTTTATCTATGTTTTCCATCTATAAACTATTGTTGCCCATTTGGCACTTTGTTTGTTGTTGACAAAGCTTGAAGTCTGAAAATCATCATCAATATTCTCCCATTTGTCAGCTAAAAGGTGAGACATCATGGATTTTCTTGTGGATTACGAACCAATTCATCACTGTATCTAGTGGTTTTGGTTAACCACTAACCATTTTCACTTCATTTGGTGGTTTTAGTTTACTACTAACTATTTCCATTCATAAGCGTACCCCCCCCGCCCATTAAGTTATAAGAGAGTACGATTTGGGAGTCATCTACTTGATTTTCAATTCAAGAAGACATTTAAAATTGGGGCCCAATCATGCTCAAAATATTTATCTAGAACAATTGTTTGAAAGCCTTATGCTTTTCTAATTTCTCCATGCAAATGTATCTTTACCTATGTTTGAACTAGACGATAAGACATATACAAAATCTTGACTACTAGCCATCGCCAAGTGCTAATTCAACGATATTGAAGTGTCAAATTGCTTCAAAAGGAATGCAAGAATTGTCAAACAAATGGTGCATATTCCCTTGCCCCTATGATCAAAACTGGAAATGATATGGTTATGGGAACCTTCAAATCGTGTCAAAAGGACTGCAAGATTTGCCAAAAAGATTTTAGTTGTGAGCACCATGCTTTCGAACAATACCATCATGTACTTTGGCTTACTTTGGCCACATACATATTCTTCATTTTTATTTATTTCACTAGCAAGCGAAAATTTTGAAAACTAGATCACAAATACAAATCATGAGAACTCTTTGTCGATCCAACAATGACAATAGGGGAAATTTGCCCATTCACATCTTAGGGAAATCAACTAGAATTTTTTTTAGATCATAATTTACATTTTTAGATTCGTTCACAGAAACCATAGTAAAGGAAGTTAAGACACAAAGTGTATCTTGTGAAATTTGAAGCTTAAAAACAACGATTTGAGCCAAGGAGGAGTTCACTTAATCTTGATTACAAGCATACAATTATTATTTGATTGCAAATAATAGATGTGTCTTATAGATCTACAAATCTCAACAATAGCCATGTAGACAACATCAATAGATCTAGACAATCGATTTGCAACAAAGCCATGATTGTAGTGTTTGATTTGCAACTGTTGTGTTATCCTTACTTTGAGAAATGATTTGGTGTTGTAAAATGAATTATTCATGGATTGCTTGAGATAGGTAGGTTATGCTCTCTCTTGGCTTGTGTGCTACACTTCCTTCTCTTTTAAACAATATCTTTTCAATCATCACATAACTAATCATGCTTATGATCAAACCATCCTCCTAAATCTTTCACTCCATGGATCACTACCATGAACTCAAACCTCACCTTCCTTGGAAAACTACCATGGTGCTATCATGCCCTCAAAACCATAAGAGCTCTAATACCATGTTAAGAAATAGAACACAAGTGAAACACAAAAACTTGACAAAACAAGTTTTAAGCCATATTCTCATCTCATTATAATATTTATTATAATAGAACAAATTTATTGTACATGGATGAAACCACCTCATAAACTAGATTTACTCTCACACCAACACCTCATCAAGAGAAAGTTAAGAAGAGACAAATAAGATTTAATACACATAAGATAAAAACTATATCTTATAATGTGAAATATACAAAAGTGGTGTAGGATTTCATGGTTGTATAGAAAGTGACACGTTAACAATAAACATATAAATAATATATATACACGATAATAACAACTTAACTTTATAATAACAAACAACAAAATAAATATCATATGAAAATAAAATTAAAACTAAAACTATGATATGACATTGAATTTATCAATCCCTGATGGGGTGACATGTGTTGAGGATGAGGAAGGCCACGTGATGACACATCAAATGTTTGACAGAACGATAGAGACAACTAGTTCAACATGAGGTTATACAAAGGAGACATTGACATGAGGTGGTAGTCGACACCTCGATGAAGAGGAGGCCCATACAAGCTCATTGTTAGGAATTAGATCATAGAGCAATAAAATAATGTGAAAATAAAACACAAAAAATCATAATAAAAACAAAGACACAGATATATGTGGTTCACCCAATAGGGGTTACTTCCATGGAGAAATTGTCGGGTCCTTCCTTTATTATTATCCAACAAATGAAGAGATACAACCTACAACATTCATGTTGTAACTTCTTCTTTCTCTCATAGGCTTCTCTCTCAGAATACAATATTCACTTTCATACTCAGTTGCAGTACGATGCACTCATACAAAAATGGGTTTCCTTCTTGGGCGAAAACCCTAACATAACTTCTATCATCAAATCTGTGACCTTATAATGAATGATCCAGATTGACTATAAAATTACAATATTTTACAAGACAATTTTCCTAAAATTTCCCTTGGGGGACTCTGCCCCCAAATCCCCGAATAGAAATCCACTGACCCTCATGCCCCCAACCTGGGGGAGGGGGGGGAGAACCCCCCCAACCCCCTTCATTCGAGGATCAGCCTCTGAACCCCCGACAAAAGGGGGTAGGTGTACTTGTATATGAATCAAAAAGATAATCAAGCTCCACGACCAACAATTCACCTCAGGTGAGGTTTGATGAAAGCAATTAACATTATAAACCCCTCTTCTAATCAAATTTTCAAAAGCAATCATACAATGCAAAGAGCAAAAATGTTTGAAGCCTATGTCTTTAAGCAACAATGGTTAAAAACACAATAAGAATTAATTAACTAAAAACAAATCCATTCAATGGAAAACTAAATTGGGTAAACCTAATCAAATTTGTGCCACTATTCATTAAATACAATCAAATTTCAAATTTATCCATTAAAATTTAACAAACACGTTGGATTTCAAGTAGGATTAGACTTGATATTTGATTAAACAAATGCTTCAATAATCTAAAGTTTCAAACAAATCTTTGAAATAATGGTTTCAATTTATTTATTTTTTATGTTTTTGATTATTTTACAATTTTTTTTTTTTTTGAATAAAGTGTAATTATAATTTAACATTTAGATGTAATTAGAAATTTCCAAAATGTAATATAAAAACTTTGAATTAAAAAAAAATTACTGGTAAAAAACTTTTTATTGTATTTTATGTCTTAACACAAAAAAAAATATCCTTTAAATATATAAATATAGATTCATTTTAAATCCAAATCTATTAATAGAGATGAATCAAATTTCTTAATGTATAAATGTTAATTTATATGTTATTTTCTAAATATAGTTATTTACTTTTTTTAGTCAATTTTATTATTTTTATTGTTTTAATGTAATGTTATATAATCTATCATCACCCTAACATGACAACATATCCCTCATATTAAACTATAAAACAACTCATTACTCTTAATGCAATCATTTTTTTCCTAAATAAATTACATTTACCACACAAATTCATAAATCTCTCATTTATATTAAAAAAAAAAAAGCCAATTTTTTCATAACCAATCTTAAGTCCCTTAAAAATTCTCTAAAACAATAAATTTATATTTAAACTTTTTACCTTTTATTAAAAATTATATTTATGTAACATTTAAATAAAATAAATTGTACCTCCCTAAGAAAAATATTGTTAATTAAAATGCAAAACCCCAAAAGGACTTTTTAGCCTCCGAAGTCGTATAGGGTTCGACCCTGCCTCTTTAGGGAGTATACGACATCCATGGCTGTCACAATATTTCTCCTGGCATGCTCTGTGTATGTCACAACATCTCTAATCACATTCTCAAAGAAGATCTTAAGGACGCATTTGGTCTCTTCATAGATGAGGCCACTGATGCGTTTGATGCCTCCTCTCCTGGTGAGATGTTGGGTGGCAGGTTTGGTGATGCCCTGAATGTTATCTCTGTTGGGACTCAGAAATGTCGTCTTTCTATCCACCTTTCCCTTCATCATTCTTCACATTTCATCGCCCTATTAACCTTTCATGATACCATTTTCATAATTAAATATGGGTTAAACCTTATTATTTTCCAAATCATTTATTTTAGTATTAAAAGGGAATTTGTGATTAAATATTAGAAAATTGACATGTTTTCATATATCTCAAAAATGTGTGAGCTTTATCATGTGTAGGAATATGTGAAGGATTAATTCAAAAGACTTCTCGAATACTTCCTCCACCATTTCAAGATTTGAGGAGATAATTCAATACTAATCCAAGGAGAAGATCATGGAGATTTAGTTGTCATATCTTATCCAAGATGTATGAGAGATATGTGTGAGGATTTGAAGGAATTGTATTTTGTAATAAAGGGAAATGGGTTGAGAGAAAAGTGGATCTGTAATTATGAGATGTTTATCTCCTTTTCAAAGATCTCATGTAAAAGAGAGTGCCTTCTCTTCATGAGGGAGAGAGAATCATTATTATGTAGATTGAAAGGAGAATCATTATTATGTAGATTGAAAAGATGATTCATTATTATGTAGATTAAGAGAATTGTTATGAGATAGGTTCTTGAGGAGAATTGTTATGATGTAGATTGGATTCATAAAGAGACTCCTTTTGTAAACCTACCTGTTGAAGATTAATGCAAGTTTGGATTCAATGATTTTGTCTCTATTAGAAGTTATCATAAGTTGATCTAAGAGCTTCCATGTTGGCATCGGCAAGGGTCACCGATCCATCTTGGTAAGCTTATTGTAAATTGTTAGTGTAGATTTTCATTTCATGTATTTGTTATTTCGATTTCATGTTATTTTGTTTGATTTCACTATTCAAATTTGTTGCAAAGAGTGCTAATGCAAGAACAGTTGGATCTCCATATTTCACCATACATGAGCTTTAATGGAGCATCCCACATGTTAGTTTAATTGTTTCAGGAGATAGAATCAAAGTTCATCTTTTCTTTTCATGAGCCATCAATGAACATGCCCATCACATGAGCAAGAGCATCTGTTTGTTTATGAGTGTTTCTTTCCATCTTTCGAATTATGTGAAGATTGTTATTTTTAAAAGTGTGTTTGTTTCTAAATGGTTTTCTTATCTAATCTATACTAAACAAACATAGGAACCTATCTGTTATCGGTGCATATAGTGCATCAAATCTAATGATTACGAATCCCGGTTGATACTTTATGTTTGGTAATATATTATGCATATAATTGCACCAACAATCTCTGAGCACCTTCCTGTGCCTCTTGGCACCTCCCTTCCCCAAACACATGAACGTTAATAAATAAGATAAGGAATAAAACACAACAATGATATCTTTGTTTCTTAGTTAATAATGGAGCAATGAATACAAGTCTCAGGAAACACCTCATGAGATTCCATATTTAAACAAAAGATTCTCAAGCGTTTCTAGGAATATGGAAAGTCAAACGCTTGAGAAACCTCCCTCGTATTGTAACGGAAAGGTGTGTGTTGTCACCACTCAACAATCTCTACCTTGACAACAATTTTCGTGATACCTTGCCCAACGAATCAATCATCACCTTTTTTGCAAGCCAAGAGAAGCCAAACACCACCACAACTTCTCTAACAACACTAGTTGTGTGAACATGTCTGCATAGTTTGCTCCAGTGTGGACCACTCCACCTCCTCTGAATCAACATAACCATGGGTTAAATCATCACAACCACTGTATTTAATACAGATTCTTCTAAGATACTAAAGCACCCATTTCCATGCTCTTTACCTAGTTTTGACATGTGTCCACCGACAACAACAACTGCATGTGAAATATTTGAACATTCTATCGCAAACATCATCCTTCCTACTGTACTTGCATAAGGGACATGAGACATATAATCATTTTATTCCTTACTACCAAGACATAAACTTGAAAAAATCTTACAATAGAAAGCTAAAGGGATATTTACCGGTTTCACAATGTTCATACCAGACTTCATCAATATCTTCTCCATAGACTTGTGACAACCACAACTAACCATTTTCCCATTTCTATGTACTTCTATGCCCAAAATGTGTTTAGTTGCTCCTAGATCCTTCATTTGAAACATCCTGGTCAAATGAGCCTTTAACCTGTTGATCTCAACCATGTTTTGCTTGCAACAAGCATATCATCAACATAACACCAAGATAATGAATATGACATTGAAAATGTTGAAGTAAACACTATGATCATACTCACTTCTTAAGAAACTTTGGCTCACCATGAAGGAATCACACATCTTGTACCATTTTCTAGTTATCGTAGGCCATATAATGATTCCATAAGTTTGCAAACAAATCTCCCTTTGTGATCTTGAACAACTCATGATTGTTCCATGTGCATATCTCTACTAATGATGATTTTGTGGGCAGTAGGATCCCACAATCTACATCCCTTATCTCCATCAGTATAACCAACAAAGATATACTTCCTCAATAGAATCCAACCAAGTGAGCCTTCACCTCTCACCTCCAGGCTAATTTCAATGGAGTATGCAATCCATGGGCTATAAAACCACGAGATACCAAAACCATGTCCTTGAAATCATGACTGTTGGCCTAACTCTACCTCTCCATTTTCCCATGACCAAAATCAACCAAACTTCCCTCAAAATTAGGGTATCCATGAATACCGCATGCTCCCCCTTATCACATAAGTCTATGTTTAGACATTATTAGTGAAATTTTAAACCCACCTCTGCCTTGCCATTCTGCACATGATCTCCCTTCTCTTTCCATCCAATGCTTTGTGCAATCCATGTTGCACCAACAGAATCTCACGGTCATACATCTCATCCACTGAATATTGGACCTTCAGCAGTAGTCGAAAACCATAGTACAGAAACAAGGTATACTTTAACCACCTTATGAACATCGATATGTGTTGTACCCGCCACTGAGAAGAAACAACAATAGAAACAATGAAGCTACCATTCCTACCACACGTAGTCGGCTCTCATCGAATTTGGAGTTGTAGCACAGAGATCATCGCCTTCGTCGGAGGGTGTTCACAACTTAGGGAATAATAAACAAAGGAACATGATCTCCAAGGCCCATCGAGACTCGAACCCTTGACCACATCTGACTTGGCCGCCGACACATCCCATGAAACCCTCATCCTTCTAAAATCTAGACCTATTGCGCGAACATCGCTTATGCCTTACCTCGACCTCGATCCTGTGCAAGAACTTCCCACCTCTCTGTCACCATGGCCTCCATGACCACCTGTTCGTCCATCACAACCAAAACCACCTGCTCATCCACCACCACCACAACCTCCATGACCACCTACTTCTCCATCGCAACCATGACCTCCATGACCCGTCTCTTCCTTTTCTTCTATCTGCCCTCATGACCTCAGCGGATGGAAGAGATTTGGAGGGGATTTTAGCATGTTGAGACTGAGATGACAACGATACTTGGGCCTATTGGACTATTCATCCTCAGAATATCATACCAGTGGTAAGACCCACTTAAGCCACTCGAATACACGAAAAAATAGAGAAGTGTTCTCGATGGTTTGAATGATTTCTGCTTCGAATATTTGCATAGTAGCGGAAAACAAGTCAACATAAACCAATATTCCTTCCACGCCACTTCTATTTCAATGGGGTATAAATAATCTACGATTATGTCCATCTCTGCTTCTCCTCATCGTAGCTCTAAGCTTTCTCTTCATGGCAATGGCCATGTGCATCCACCCACTCATCCTTTCTCTTGTATGCACGACAAGTAAATATCGACCCTCAGCTCATAGCCTTCACTTGACCTCAACGATGATACCACTTGTTGGGATCGAGCACAACAACGTTAATAAAGAACAGAGATAAGGAATAAAACACATCACACAACACACACAGACATAGGGGCCAATGATATCCTTTATTGCTCCGTCAATAATGGAGAAATGAATACAAGTCTCGCGGAGCACCTCATAGGCTTCCATATTTAAACAAGATATTCTCAAGCGTTTCTAGGAATATGGAAAGACAAATGCTTGAAAAACCTCCATTGTATTGTAACAACAAGGTGTGTGTTGTCACCACCCACAATATTGTGTACAAAATGATAACATCATGTGTGGCAAGGGAAAGGTATCATTTACGATCTTAAGGGAAATCAAGAAATTATCTTTGATTGGGGTTTGTGTAAAGCGTCAAATAACCAAACAGAGGCATTAGCTCTTTTCCAAGGGTTGAAGTTTCTTGATGCAAGTCATACTAGAGCATAATTGTTATTGGGAATTTGTTGTTAGTTATCAATTTGATACTCATATCTTCCTCTTGAGTGATGGCAAACTTGTAAGAATTATTAGGCGAATACAAAAGGAACTTAATAAGTTTGGAACTGTCGAATATTACCATATCTTAAGGGAGCTTAACAAACAAGTAGATCATCTGGCAAGCATAGACTCTCAGTTGTATTGTAGAGTCCTAAGAACTAAAGGAGGGGTTACAACATTCCCCGCTCCTTAATTTTAAAATGATATTTAGGATTATGTTTTGCATGAAATTCAAATGACATATCAAATGGCATGGGTGTTTAAATCTTGGAAGATGACATTTAAGGAATATCACCCATGTAGTACCCTCACACACTCTATGTTTAATGTTGAAGCAAATTAATCAATTGCAAAGGGGCTTGCATTCTTTTGCAAGTGGGATAATGGATTTGGTAGATTATTCTAGAATGCAAGTAGGGAGACTTCGTGGTTTCTTACTATGTTTCGATCCAAATCGAATTGGGATTTTCTTTCCTCCAGTCTTGAGACAATTTCTAGGTCTTTCTCATGGGATTTTGGTTCACTTGGAGCTCCCATTTGGTGGCTTGGTGGTTCTTGCGTTGGACACTTTATAGAATGGTATGGGCAACCTGACATTGTGGCTCTATTCTTGTTGTTTCGGGAAGACTCCTATGTGACTTTTCTCAATGTGGGAAAACAAAAGGTTAGTGCGCCAAGTTTATGTGGAATAAACTCTGATTTTGAAAGCCTCTTTCTCTATTGTCACTTGTCTGAGTGAATGTTGGAAAAGGGTCTAGTTAATGGTTATGGTAGTTTGATAGTGGAATCCGTGGGAAGTGGAAGGAGGAATTTGTAGGTGTTATGTAGTGCCTTCAGAATGGACCACTTGCATTTTGGAGATGTCCACTTTGTGAAACCACTGATATACACAAAGTTTTGAGAGACAAGAAGATCTTATTACATACAATTGGAATTTGATTTTCTCTATGACTAGTAGGATGCAATCTAAAGAAGAAACTAGAAATAATGAATATGCCTTCATTCTGGAAATCTTAAACAGTCAAAAGAGACAAATAGAATCCCTTCAAGCTTGGTGTGTTGCTCTTCATCAAATGGTTGTGAATTTGGGTAGAAGTCCCACTTCAGTGGTCTCGAATGCCAAACTGTCTATTAGGTCACTGGTTGAGGAAATCAAGGAAGATGAGACTCTACAACAGTAGGAGGACGATGTGAAAATGATGGTGTTGACCAAAACTTCCAGGCCACAACAAAGAACCAAGAGGAAGCTTACAATCATCATGTCTTTATCCAATTTTAGTGTTTATTGTTTTGCAAATTTTGCTTATTTAGGTGTTTTCTATAGAATCTATACTACTAGTATCTTTTCATAATCCTCTTTAAAGAATTGCTACATTTCTTTAGATAGTAAGCTTCAAGCTTTGGACAAGTAATTTCATTTTTTGACAAACTCTATATTTTTGTATCATTATGCTAATTAGTGTGGGTTATAACGACTTTTTAATGCAAAATATACTTGTTCTTGTTATATATATATATATATATATATATATATATATATATATATATATATATATATATGGTTTTGCCACCTTCGAATTTAAAAAAAATCAGTCAATCTTATACTAAATTTATCAAAATTACTCAATCATTAAAACATCACAATAAATAAAAATAAATATCACAATTAAAATATCAATCACAATAATTTTTAAATAAAGTTTATTCCCATGTATATAGACCAATTTCATTAATGTTGCAAGGTGTGTTTTTAAACTTTAAGAATACATGTTTTAATTCATATCAAAGCATGGGCGTTGATCCCATATCCAACCCTTTACTTTCGCGGTTAAACTTTGTCAATTCATCACTAACTATAAAATTGTGCCAAACTTGACTTGGCTTCACTAATCCTTTCTTACCAATGATGTGATTGTGCCAAACGTGACCTCGCTTCACTAATACTTTCTTACTTTTTCCAATAGATAATACTTTCTTACTTGTAAGTTAACGAAGAATTCTTTTTATAAGAAATCAATAACAAAGAACAACATATGGTCCAAGAATTTTCTCCCATTAAATCATATGGTCCAAGAATTTTCTCCCATTAAATCATAGAAAGATAATGACACAAAGACAATTAGTTTCCTCTTCTAATCTTCGTTAAAAACTAAGGTGACACCCAAATATAATAATGCTGAATTTTAATTAGACTTTGTGGGGATAATGAATCCTATGGGGTATTCTTGGTGACTCACTAAAGTGGACTGTAGATATTTCAACACCAAGACCAAGTATAAGTGGATATGAATGTTTAAAAACAATCTCAAAGTTGAATATAAGGTATCTATGTTATTGGTAGAAAGGTACTAAAGTGGAATGTGGATATTTCAAGGCCAAGACTAAGTATAAGTGGATATGAATGTTTAAAAACAATTTCAAAGTTGAATATAAGGTATCTATGTTATGGGTAGAAAGGTACCTCATTTCATTGTTAGAATAAAATTGTAGTATTGGAATTATGCAAAGATGGATACCGTTACAAGTTACAATATTAAAATTTATAAAAATGATCTATAAAGACGATGGAGACCATTATAAGTTAAACGAAGTTTGGTTTGTATAACAATAAAACTTCTCGAATGATAAGTGAAGTGTCCATTCAAAACCCCATAAATAATTTTATCTAAAAAAATTATTTAATATTATGAATAACTATAGAAACTTACATACTTAGAAGATTAAGTTTGTATAATAGTAAAACCTCACGAAATAAAGAAATTAGATTTATATAACAATAAAACCTATAGACAAAGTTTATCAAATGAGGAAATTAGGATTGCAATGAGACAACTTGCAATCCTATCATTGTTAAGGTGTACCAAGGTGTTGGTGTTGATATGCCTAGTGGTGCATATGGAGTTGTTGTCTCTCCTGAACATGGTCATTCTTCTGCTGCAGGTGCATGGCCTCAAATTGAGGAAGTTGATTAAATCATTTTCTCGAGAAGATGATAGAGCACTCTTGAAAATCAGGATTTAGAAGGTGCATGGTTTATTGGGCATAATAATTCTAAGGGATTTGTGTTGAAATACCTATTTAATTTTTATTGTCGTGGAACAATAAGGATGTTATTGTTTTGTAAGGAAAAGGGGATTTGTCTTGGAGCATTTCATATATATATATTTTTTATTATGTTGGAATAATTGAAATGTGTTTATTTTTTAACATTTTTTATTGGTTTTGTATTGTATTGTTTTGAATATTACATAGTGTTGGATGCAGGCCTAGTCAGGAGAAAAGACTATTTTTGGGAAGAGAAGCATGAAAGGAGGAAAGGATAGCTGGAAGGAAAAGCAACACGTGTAAGGGAAGTAGGCGAGGCGCGCATGCAAGGAAGACCTAATGACGCTAGGGTTAGGGTTTTGTAATGTGTTGTAATGGTTGATGAGCCAATAATATAAATAGGTAGTACTTAGAGGGAGCGAGGGTCGTCGGTTGAGAGACAAAAAGAGAGAATCGACCAGGGAAGAGAGAGTTGTAAGAACTATACGAGTCAGTAAGCTGGTGATCTAGGGAAGCTATGAGTGACTCAATATCGAGGGTTAGATCGCAGACTGAGGAGCATGGTGCGATCTAGTCAGCCTCACAAGGATTGACGAGCCCGTTGAATAAAGTAAGATCTAAGATTGTAAACACACGTGGCGTGATATATTACTGAACCATAATAAAGAGCTTGAGAGCCATATCTTTGTGGACGTATCCCAGGAGGGGGTGAACCATGGTAACACCTATGTTGTGTGAATGAATGAATGTGTCTTGTTGCTGTTAAATGTTGAATGTTAGATGAATGAATTAACTAATAGATCTGGTATTTCACATGCATGAATAGAATGAATGCTATAATCAAATGTTAGACTGAATAAAGAAAGATTACAAGATACAACCGCAAATATCCACTCATTCCCAGGTTGCAAACACCTGAGTATTGCAGCCACCCATAGAGCTATCTCGAGTGAGACTGTGCAGTACACTCTATGTGTTGCATTTCCTTCTGGTGTTCTAGAGGGGCTGATAGTTTTAAAGGGATTTTGTTGGGAGTTTGTTAAATCTGAACCGGGGTCAATCTATGATAGTTAGGTAGGATTAGTTTAACCCATAAAGAATCCTAAGCAGAAAAGTAGAGATAAAATAAACAACAAATGGTTTTGTTGTTGGTTGGTTGGAACATGATGGGATTGAGTATATGAGATTTGTGGAAGATGCGTCAAAAGAATAATAGACTAGACAACAAGACGCTGAGAGAATGAGAATCCAAAAGGGGAAGTTGAGACCATGGAATCCAACGAAGGTAGAGATAGAGAGCTTGTTGAAAAAAAAGGAGCTAGAGTTTGCGTAGAAAGATAACAGAAACCCGAAGTTAACACTGAGCAAATATCTAGACAAGTACGTATTCAACGACTTACATGAAGTATTTTTTTGTGATTTCCCGCATGTATTGCAGGAGTGGATAAAAATGTTGAAAGAAAACCATCCCACAAATCGGATCAGACAACTAGAGTGGAATCCTGAAGAGATCGCACAGTTACAACAAGCTGATAATAAGTTTATGCGGGTAACAGATTTCTGGTTAGACAACATTGTTGCAGGATTTATCACATAATTTGCAGTAGATACAGTGAAGTCTTACAGTGCGGTAGAACAAGAGTTGTTAAAGGGACCTCGAGGTAGGTATATCATATCATTATATACTTATATTAAGATATTACCATATAACAAAGGTGTAATGAAAATGGAGTCAGATAACTAAACTTATCTGCGTGCATGGGGGAAGGGGGGAAGCACTGACAGGAGAAGGAGGAATGGAAGGAGAAAGGGATAAAGGAAAAAAGGAGGACGCCTTGGACCCAATTATGATGGATGAAGGCTAGATCAAGTGGATCATGGAAAGAGCTGGAAGAACGCGCAGTGGAGTACCTTACCAATATAAGATGAACACCAAGAAGAGAGTCGTAGTCGCGAGGGAGGGCTTGGCAAGTGATGAATAAGAGGTAGAGGATCTCCGGGTTGTGGAGCATATTGAAGAAATCCCGTGCACGACATATGAGAGGAAGACGAGAGGTCCAAGATCAGGAACAAAAAGCAACACTCATATCCATATTAGTGTCAGTGTGGAACCCATAAACCCATGTGCGACTAATACACCAAGAAGAAGAAAACCATTTAGACAACCGAATTTTGGGAGAAGAAAGACAACATGAAGTACATCTACACAAGAAACAACCACTAGGGGAGCTGGTTCAGGAAGCATTAGTCAAGTATCTACACCGTGCGGAGGTAGTAGTTCAACATTCATAATGACAGGACATGATCCCACCATCAAGTTACCAGAATTCAAAGGAGAGGCATCGGAGGACCCTGAGTAGCATTTGTTCATTTGTGAAAAGATTTGGGAAGCGAAACATATCACATATGAGGACACTAAACTTGCGCAGTTAGCTATCGCTCTAAGAGATCGTGCACTGGATTGGTACATGAGTTTAGATGCAAATAGTCTGCCATGGACAACCATAATGATTGGAGATATCTAAAAGTTGTTGATAAATGAATTCCAGAAGCCTATTTCAGAGGATCGATACATGAATGAGATGATAGATATTAGACAGAAACTAGGAGAATCTGCATGGGATATTGGCCAGAGATTCAAACGATTGAAGGGAAAGCTAGAGTATGTCATGACAGATATGCAACATAGACATTTGTTCGTTAATTCACTACTACCACACTTGAAATACCCTTTGCAACAACAAAAGTTTCAGACACAGGTAGAGGTTCTACATCAGCCCTACAACTGGAAGAGAACCAATATTAGAAGACAGATCCAGCCATAGAGGAGCTGAAGGAGGATCTGGAGAACTTAACATTCCAGCTAAACCAGAACAAAGGAAAGGAAAAAAGGGAAGTCGTTTGGTGTACCACATGTAGGACAGAAGGACACCATAAGAACAAATTTCCAACATTCGCGCAATTCATGGCAGCATGAATGCCAAACCCGTTGCCAACAAGAGGAATATGGTGTGAGATCTGTAAGAAACAGGGACATGATCCATACCACTGTCCAATGATGAAAAAGTACCTCACATTACCTAAGAGCTCATATTGCAACTTTTGCAAGTCAGTAGGCCATGATGACAAAGATTGCAGAACCATGGACCTCATGAGGGAAAGAACGTCAGATGCTTATAGGGTGTAGGCCGAAATGATGACCGGGCAAGCCGCACCACAGTTTAACCAAGTACCAGCCCAGTATAACCTTGTGCAACAACAATATAACACTATGCAACAAAAATATAACACTGTGCAACCGCAGTACAATATTGCGCAATATAACCAAGCACCTTAGTACAATGCACCACAAGGAGATTGAGTTGGCTATAGAGGTGGAGGAAGAGGAAGATGAGGCTCTGGAAGAGGCAAATGACCAGTGGTATGCCACAACTGTCAACAACCAGGACACTATGCAAGAGAATGCCCACTTCCACCAGCGACGCGTATGTATTGTCACCCATCATATCATGACACAGAAAAATGCCCTACACTATTGGGGAAGATCCAGGAAAAGAGAAATCAAAGCAATCAGAATGTTCAGTGGATTTCGACGGAAGCAAGGGATGAAGGAAGAAACATCAACATAGTTACGCGAGAAGGAGATAATAGAGGAAACAACGTAGTAAGACAAGAGCCAGCATGACACCAATGGGTGAAGAAGAATGCCGAACCAAAGAAGTAGTTTGATGCGCATAACGAAAATGAGATATTCAAGCAGGCCATACAAGAATTCATGAAGCTAGACATTGCATCGACATCAACTGCGCAACAAAATAAGGAAGTACTAGCATACGAGATGCCTCCATTGCTGGATCACACCAAAGAAGCACAACCCCTGGGACAAGTAAGTGCGATTAAGGATTTTTTGCAATCCTATGTTAAACTACTAAATGATCCATCCTTTGTTAAAGTATTACAAAATATGCTAGAAAGATGTAACATAGAGGCAGAAGGAAAGATAGAACATAAAACATCTAATCATCTGCATACAAGGAGGAGAACAAACAAAAATTTCAGACTGAACGCCAACATTGGATATTTCAACATGGGAGATATTATATTGGATTTAGGATTCGAAGTAAATGTGCTATCCAAGAAGACATGGCAATGTATGGGAGAACCCACATTAGGATATTCACCTGTTTAGATGAAACTAGCAAATCAACACAAAGTTCTACCAATTGGAAGACTAAAGGGGGTAATAATATATTTGGATGGAGTGCGCACTAAAGATGACTTCGAAGTACTAGAGATAGTGGATGGCACAACACCTTATCCAACATTGCTTAGCTTATATTGGGCATTTGACAATCGGGCTATAATCAACTTAAAGACGAGGAAGATGACATTTGAGTAAGGAGAATACAGAGTCATTGCGCCATTGGACCCATCATAAGGGGAAAGGTTTGTAGAACCTACTTGCTTAGACCTGGAGGAAATTAACCAGTTGTATAGAACAATCATGCGAGAAGAAGATTATGTGAACCCAACTACAAGTGGGGTACTCAATTGGAGAAGCATCACCTCATGCGCGTCATACTCAAATACGGGTTTAGAGAATTGGCAACAGAGGTTACACAAAGTCTCCATAAGAAGATGCGCAAGAATAGACCGCGTAGTAAGATGGGTAGGTACGGAGATAAGGGAACCTCCCAACTTCCATGGAGTGAATGAATTAGAAGCATTCTTAACACGATACGACGATGAAGTGTTAGAAAATTAGAGGTTCTTAGCCCTGGATATAACACTCAAGGAAACACTAGTCAGATGGTGGGGTGCACACAAATAAATAGTCAAAGACTGGTACCAATGTAAGCGGTTATTGTGCATCAGGCTTGGCGCAGAACATGGAAGCAACCAACTACATAAATATGACGGACAAGGGGCACCAAAAAAACACTTGGAGAAGTGCAAAATGTTATGGAGGATGACACCACCAAAGGAATGGCCTCATCATTTTGTTCACACATTAGAATGGATTCCAACAAACTGGTATACAAACCAGGAATTGCGCAGAGGAACTACAAACTGGACAGTATTACAAAAGAACTTTACAGTTACTTTCTCATTCGATCATGAGAACCAAAACATAGACTCGACACTTAAACAAATAAGAGGGGTGATATTCATTAAAGAACCGAAAGTTGAACTCATGACATAAGAACAACAGTAAAACAAAAATACAATAAAAGAGCTATTGTCATACTACCATGTGCAGGAAGAAGCACCATATGAAGATGACCCGCGAAACATCTAGATCACACAAGTTGAAGGCGAAAGAGAAGTGGAAGGTTCACCTCTGGAATCAAAATTATTTGATGTGCCGATCAAGGTGAAGAAATTCAACATTGGGACACTTGAGAATCCCAAAATGGTCAGCATTGGAGACTACTGGGATGAACAAACAGTAGAAAGCATAATAGAGTTACTGCGCAAGTACAACGACCTGTTCCCAACAATGTTCACATAAATGAAAGGCATAGCAGGAGATCTAGGTGAAATGAAGATACCTCTCAGATCCGAGGCAAGATTGATCAGACAGAGACCATACAGACTAAACCCTATATATAAGCAAAAAGTCAAAGCCGAAATTGATAGGATGTTGGAGGTTGGAATCATAGAACCTGTAGAGGAATTTGAATGGGTAATCCCTATGGTAGTTCAGGAGAAAAAATAGGGAGGGATAATGATATGTGTCGACCTAAGGAAGTTGAATGATGCATGCCTATATGACCCGTTCCCTAATCCTTTCACATATGAGGTGTTGGAAAATGTAGGAGGACATGAAGCTTATTCAGTTACTGACAGATTCTCAGGCTACCATTAGATCAAGATAGCTCCAGAAGATAGATACAAGACCACTTTTGCCACAGAATGGGGATCCTACCAATACACAGTCATGCCGTTTGGACTGAAGAATGCACCAACAATATTTTTAAGAGTAGTCATAGCTGCATTCAAAGAATTTATCCACTAGTTTCTAGAGGTATATCTGGATGATTGGACAGTCTATAGTCTGTTGAAAGACCATGTAGGGGTGTTGAGGCTAATGTTAGAAATATGTAGGCAATGTCATATATCATTAAACATCAAGAAGTGTATATTCAGAACACCCTTTGGGATACTATTGGGCCATATAGTATGCAAATAAGGATTTCTAGTAGATCTTGCCAATATTGCAGTAATTGTTAATCTACCACCACCAAAATCAGTATGCCAGTTAAGAGAAACATTGGGACACATAGGATAGTACAAGAAATTTATAAAAGGGTATGCACAGATCAGTGTGCCAATGGAGAAATTGTTAAGAAAAGACAACAAGTTTCAGTGAAATGAGGATTGTTAGCGCGGATTGGACACCCTGAAAGAGAAGATGGTAACCACACCAATACTAGTATTCCTAGATTGGGAAAATACATTCCACATGCATGTAAATGCATCAACCATAGCACTTGGAGCTATTCTAGCACAACCAGGAGCAGGAGAATTGGACCATCTGATAACATTCATTAGCATAAAAATGTCAGAATCAGATCATAATTACAATACCATAGAGAGAGAAGGCTTAGTTATGGTCTATGCACTTCAGAAGTTCAGACATTACTTATTGGGAAAACATTTTAAGATGTTCACAAACCATTCAAATCTCAAATACCTCGTCAACAAACCAATGTTGGGGGGGGGATATTTGTAGATGGTTATTGTTGTTCTAGGAATTTGACTTCGAAGTGATAGTCAAACTAGGGAAGTTGAATGCATGACCTGATCACCTATCGAGGATCACTATTGGAGAGGACCATACAAATCTAGAGGACAACTTCCCCGACAAATAGTTATTTTCAGTCCAAGTAGCTGATCAATACTTTGCAAACATCATTCAATACTTGAGTACAGGGACTGCGCCACAAGAATTCAACACTGGACAGAAGAAAAATCCGGTAGTCAGGGCTGCAGACTATCAGTTGATTGCAGGACACTTATACAAGATGGGTGCAGATAACATCTTGAGAAGATGTGTGTTAGAACATGAAATACCTAGGATTCTATCAGAATCCCATGAGGGAATAACAATAGGACATTATGTAGGCAAATCTACCGCACATAAGGTATTGCGCACATGACTATGGTGGTCGATTGTTCACAGAGACTCAAAGGACTACTGCTAGAGATGTGATGTATGTCAGAGGGTCGGTAAACCGAATAGATGGGACAAGATGCCCCTGAGACCACAAGCAACCTTGTAGGTATTTGACAAGTGGGAAATATATTTTGTGGGAACAATTAACCCACCAGCAAAAAGGTCAGGAGCAAGGTATATTATTACTGTGATAGAGTACTTAACAAGATGGGCAGAAGCAACACCAGTAAAATATTGTAGCGCAGAGACAACAACACACTTATTGTTTGAGCAAGTGATCACTAGATTTGGTTGCCCAAGGATTTTGATGAGTGACCAAGGCACTTACTTCATAAATAACACTATTAAGGTGATGATTGAGGAGTTTGAAATTTATCATCAAAATATTACGTCATACCATCCTCAAGCAAATGGAACAGTGGAAGCCTTTAAAAAGATCGTCGAGAATTCACTGCCAAAGATCTGCAATGTCAATAGGGACAATTGGGACTTGAAGATACGAGTAGTAATGTGGGCATACATGACCACATGAAAAAAATTGACAGGGAAGACAACATTCAGATTGGTGTATGGACAAGAAGCAGTGGTTCCATTAGAATTTCTAATATCTAGTTTGCGCATAGCAGAAATTACAAACATGACTGAGCGAGGCATAGTTCAAGAAAGGCCAAGTCAGCTGATCATCGTGGAAGAAGATAGGATTCTAATAGAGTTTCACCAAGAGGTATAGAAATCAAGGGACAAATCTTGGCACGATAGACATATCAAGAGGAAAAAATTCAAGGAGGGAGACCTAGTATTGGTGTACAACAGTAAATCTCTTCAACACCCAGGAAAATTCAGAATGCATTGGTTGGGACCATATGAAGTAAAGACTGTCACAGATGGGGGAGTTGTATAGTTGAAGGACTTGGGAGGAACAAAACTTAGAGGAATGATCAATGGGAGTCGACTGAAGTTGTATAGGGACAATCAACCTCCTCGCAACTAAAAAAACAAACAAAGGACTGTGTGCAACAACATAGGGGTTATCGCGCCAGACATCAAAATACAACAACCAGTGAAAGAAGACATGGTGTGTTGAAAAGAGAACATCCACGCACACTTTCCAAACAACATAACACACAATCGAAAACATTAGCGCGACGGAGAAAGGACCAACGGTCATAAAAAGACAGAAATTGCAGAATTGGCGGGTACAACAAATAGGTGTCAACTGACGACATCTATCAAAATTGAATGTCAAGAATGATTGACGAGATGACGCATTAATCGCGCCAACTAGCGATGTCAAGGGAATTCAATGAAAGGTACGCGGGAAGTTCCAGTTCATTCAAAACACTACTTGGGTAACGTCTATGAGAAGTTTCACACGATTCCTATATAAGGAAAGCATGCAGGGATCAAAAGGGTTATTGTGAAAGTGAGAAAATCACAGAGCGACAGAGTATACAGAGCAGAGAGCGAGTTTGCAGGAGTTACATAACGAACTAATATCGACGGAGACCATTTTTACCACCATGACACCACCCAAGTTAGGAGCGTAGAGACAGGCCTGCAGACGACCTCAAAGAAAATTTAGAGCACATCAAAAGCCACAGGTAAGCGAACAACAACCACCATGGCCTACAAAATTCCTCAACTTGGACGAAATATCGTTGCCCAATATGGAACCAGGGAGCCCCACACCAGTGGTGGAGGAAACCCAAAAAACAATAACAGTGGGCATGGATATTGATATATCAGAAGTGGGACAGAAACAACATGCCAAGGATGCAGGAAATCCTTCGCACCCTAAAAACTATGAAGAAGCCTCGAGGGTTAATGGGACGATCCCAAACCAGACAGAAGCAGTTGCGCCAGAAAATTCACACACAACAACGTCAGAGCAGCCACAAGAGGGCATAGTAGAAGATGCCATTGGTCGGGAAGAGGCTTATATAGAGGAGATAACAATGGAGGCTGGAACCTTGAGTTAGCCACCATAGTGAAAGGGCAAGTATCCAGTACCAATATCACCATGTAGGTAGGATGCAACAACCATAGTCTTACCGTGCATTCATGAAGGGGTGCGTATCGCGACTAACCTGTTAGATTGCGTGGAAAAACCACGGTACTCAGATCACGATGTGACTTACATGGACAAGTTTCCATAGTTTGCAAAGCAAGTTTACCCGGATACCATCGGTATAGGACCCTTCGACGAACCAATTGTCCAACCGAAGAAGTGGGCAGCCGGATTGGCCAACACCAGGATTCTAAGCCTATTGGAGATTCCACACTTTGGAAGGGGTCATGACGTAAACAATTGCGTCAAGCAACTGATGGAAGTTACCTATGGGTGGAAGAGTCTGTCTCGATAGACATAGAGCTCATTATGTATATTACATGGCTTCCATATCAGGGGGAGACACCCGCGCATTTTCTCGATGAAAAAACTAAGGAGAAGGCACAGGCCGAGGAAATGAATAAGATGTATGACATAGAAAGAGGGTCATGCCGAATCATGATTAAGCGCATTAGTGACGCAACAACTAGAATGGCCACAAATCTCATGGTGTGCAAGTTGCTCAGGAAGTTCCGTAAGGAGGAAGTCCCTGCTGGGATCGTTGCAGCTGCAACACAGTGTGCGGAAGGCACTATACTTAGCTGGGCCCCGTACTTGTTAAATCTGTTCCTTGAAGACTAGAAGGATGCATAGGACCTAGGGACATAGTTCCACTACTCATCTTGATCGCCTTGGTCGGATGGAGGGAGCCTAAATATACATACTTTTGTGAGCGATCTACTCGTTGCCACACAACGTGATACCTATCATTGGGGAGTACTTCGGACCCCAAAATCAAAAGTGCAAATGCAGGCATGTTCGCAGGGTATTACAACGACCTGCAGGAAAGCATTTCCAACACTTGGCAGGTTACGCCAGAAGTGGTCGCACAATATCAGGGCATAGCCAACTTTAAAATGACCAGGCATGTAGTATGGATCCAAGAATGAAAGGATCCTGAGAAATAATGGCTACAACTGTGGCATTGCATCAAGGAAGAGGACGTAGAGATGGCCATCAAGGATTGGCAAGATGACTAGAGAGTTCTAGTTCTGAATCAATAGATGTCAACGAATAAGGAGGCTGATGCAGGGAAAGAACAAACACTTGCAAGAGACAAAACAACGCCCAAGAAGACAAAGCCAGGACAGAAGCTGAAACAACAAAAGAAAAGGGGTGCGCCCAAGAAAGGTACCTAGGCAGAGAAGAAGAACAACACCCAGGTGCCACAGGAACAAGAAAAAGAGATTGAGATAGCACAGGGGACCACATCATGTGCTACTCAACAGGAGCAAGGCTAGAACAAGAGGTCGATCATACACATTGGGGGTGCGTGCAAGAAATCTAAGGCACAAAAAATGCCACCGAAATATACAATCATTGAGGAAAATGTTGACCTTGTGGTTGAAATGGTCCAGGACCAAACAACGAAGGATTTTGAAGAAGCCCAACGCCAAAGGGACAAGATCCAGGAAGAGCTGGTCGACATGAGACAACTCCTAGAGCGGATCAGAGAAACACAGAGGGCGGGCAGAGAAATAGAGTCAGTCCCCGCAACATCACAAACAAGAGCCAAGGTTGTACCAAGTGAGAAGGATATGATCCAGGTGATAACACATGGGAGCTTGACTTTTCATGTTACACCCAGCATGCTATGCATGGACGAAAATGTGGGCCAAACACCATTGAAAGATATGACACAAATACAGTTGGTAATGGGACAAATACCAACCAAGGCATTATATAAATTGAAAGTCAACGTCGCGCAGGAGGTACAGTCGTGTGCATGCACAGATGCAACAGAGTTGTAGTAGACGAAGAACAACCGAGAAGAGTTGGATTTGGTGCTCAAGCAGGTCAATCTTGAGACCAAGGACAAGAAAGATCATGCGGATAGGCTCGAGCAGGGATTGACTATAGCCTATGACATAATTCCAAAGAGTGCGCATACATCAGAGCCCACGACAACACAGAAAATTGATCAGATTGTGCAAACGATCGATAAATACAGGCATGAGATCAAGAACCTCTGGGAAAAACTCATCCCTACCACTCCCTCGGAGGTGAAGAAGCAGTAGGAAAGATGGAGGAAATGGAACGACAAGTTAGCGCAGTTGTCGACTTGTTTGATAAAGGAACACAACTATGAACAAAGCTAGAGGAGGATCAACAGGTCCAACAGTGGGACCAGGAAGAGGAAAAGATAAGCGCAACTATCCTGGACCTCAAGCAGAGGTACAAGATGATGCAGATCATTGAGTGCCTCAAAGGAGTACAAGATATGAAGAAGCTGCAAGCAAAACTCATAGCCGCGTAGACACAGAAGAAGGATCAACAAGATCAAATGGAACCTCTCGAAGAGCTAGCAGCAGAGGTTATTGCGTAGGCAGAAGAGGCCAAGAAGAACATGGTACAAATTCAGGTAGAGTGCGCAAAGATGATCAATGAGGAGATTACAACGTAAGTATTGGACTCACTCAGAGAAAAGACCGTGCAAGCTCAAACACAAGCAAGAGAACTTACAGAGAAGTTCCAGATTCTAGCAGGAGTTGTTGAAGAAGCACACAAATTTTAGGTGGCTCAGGACGAGCCACATGTCGTTGTTGGGGGCATGTTGGATGCAAGCCTAGTAAGGAGAAAAGGCTATTTTTGGGAAGAGAAGAATGTAAGGAGGAAAGGACAGCTGGAAGGAAAAGCAACACATGTAAGGGAAGCATGCGAGGCGCGCATGCAAGGAATACCTAACGACGCTAGGGTTAGGGTTTTGTAATGTATTGTAATGGATGATGAGCCAAGGATATAAATAGGTAGTACTTAGAGGGAGCGAGGGTCGTCGGTTGAGAGAGAAAAAGAGAGAGCTGACCAGGGAAGAGAGAGTTGTAAGAACTGTACGAGTCAGTAAGTTGGTGAGCTAGGGAAGCTATGAGCGAATCGATCCCGAGGGTTAGATCGCAGGATGAGGAGCCTGGTGTGATCTAGTCAGCCTCACATGGATTGAGGAGCCTGTTGAAGAGAGTAAGATCTAAGATTGTAAACACACATGACATGATATATTATCGAACCATAATAAAGAGCTTGGGAGCCAGATCTTTGTGCACGTAACCCAGGAGGTGGTGAACCACGGTAAAACCTGTGTTGTGTGAATGAATGAATGTGTCTTGTTGTTGTTAAATTTTGAATGTTAGATGAATGAATTAACTAGTAGATCTGGTATTTCACATGCATGAATAGAATGACTGCTATAATCAAATGTTAGACTGAATAAATAAAGATTACAATATACAACTGCAAATCTCCACTCATTCCCAAGTTGCAAACACCTGAGTATTGCATCCACCCATAGAGCTATCTCGGATGAGACTACAAAGTACACTCTGTGTGCTGTGTTACCATCTGGTCTTCTAGAGAAACCGATAATTTTAAAGAGTTTTTGTTGAGAGCTTATTAAATCTAAACTGAGGTCAATCTATGATAATAAGGTAAGATCCGAATAACCCATAAAAAATCCTAAATAGAAAAGTAGAAATAAAAGAACCAACACATAACAATGGATATGGTATACTATTATTTATGATAAGAGTTATAGAAGTGAAGTTTTTTTATTATGTATAACTAGTTATCTTCTAGATGCCCTGATGGTAGTTTTTTTATATAATTTTTTAACTCACATTACTTTAGTTTTATAATTTATTTTAAAATGAAGGTTTTCAAATTCTAGATTATGAAAACAATTAAACTTTGATTCAAATTCTTTTATCTTTTTTACATTCACACTTTATTAGAAAAACATGTTGGGAGGGGTTGCATGGCATATTACATAAAATTCTTTATTCAAATTCTTTTATTTTTTTACATTCACACTTTATTAGAAAATTGGGAGGGGTTGCATGGCATATTACCTAAAATTATTTAGGCTTATATGAGATTGTGACAAATTGGGTTCATA
>JZKD02S1596002.1:100331-118557 GCA_000966675.3 Picea glauca
TAAGAATTACAAGTGAGATGGTTGAAACCTCTATTTATACTAAAAAGAAAAAAAAAAAAAATTCTTAAATTTCCAACATATAAATGATAAGATATTTATAACATAATATGAAGGTTTAGAAATATAACATTATTACAAATTTTGTTATAGAACAAAATTTCATTTTTACAAGATCATTATCCATCGAAGATCTTTAATTAGATTAAAAGTTTTTAATATTTTAGTATTTAAAACTATGTATTTCAAGATTTCAATAAAATGCAATATAATTCACAAGTTAAAATAGGAAAATTTGTTTTTAAAAAAATAAACAAAATTAACATTAAAACTTCTAATAATTATTAGGAAGTTGTTAAAATCTAAAAGTTAATGAAAACAAAATTCAATTGATGTCAAGCAAACAACCTATGGGAGATGAGATATTGGCACAAGTTAAAATAGGAAAATTTGTTTTTTAAAAAATAAACAAAATTAACATTAAAACTAGTAATAATTATTAGAAAGTTGTTAAAATCTAAAAGTTAATGAAAACAAAATTCAATTGATGACAAACAAACAAGTTATGGGAGATGAGATATTGAGCCCCACCTATGGGAGATGAGATATTTGCAGGGCTCAAGTGTCCTATTCAACAACCTATTTGTATTATGAAATGGAAGTCATCCAATAACTACTATTAATTTTAGCAGTTCATGGTGTAGAAAAGAGACCCAAGGAAGATGATGCTATAAATCACACTTGTGAAGACCTAACCCCTCTTATCAATTTGAAAGATTTCTTGATTGATGAAAATTCCTTGCTACTCCTTGCATAAATTTATTAATGATGAAATTGAAGCCCAAACCTTTATCTTTAGCCTTCCAAGCATTAAAAAAGGCATACTTGGGGTGACAAGAGAGGGGGGAGTCATATTTGATTATGAAGGAATTAGGAATTTGAGTTTTCTTGGGGAATTGGGATAGGCACGGACAATGAAGCTAAGGCCCCAACTCTCTACAAAGGGATCCTGCTTCTCAAAGCCCAACAAGTAAAGGAATTTATTGCGGTAGGAAATTTTAAGATAATTCTTAGAGCCATTTAAGGAAAAGAAATATTAAAATTGCCCCTCCTTAGCTTGGATAATAAGAAGGATCCATCAAGATACTATACTTATCTGTTGAAATTTTTCCTAGCAAGTAACAACAGAGAATTTCCTGAAGCAACATTCGTGTCAACTAAATGAAAAATAATTACATTGCTCATCTTCAATAACAAAGTTATGTCCAGGATCAACGAACAATTAACGGACGAATTCGCTCGCGCCCTTGAATTCGCGCCCTGGTAAATCCTAGGGTTCTCTTGAGCGCCGCCATGGAATCTCAAGGAGGGGAGCCGCCGCCCCCTCCGTCTCCCTCCACCTCCTTTCGAAAGCTGGTTGCAGCTTGCAGCAAGAAGACGACCTCTGTAGCGCCCCCGAGATTTGTCAAGAAACTAGACGCTATTCCAGAGATTGATCTGCTGCCCGAACTTCCAATGAAAGTAGCCCTATCCCTCTCTGAACGCGGACTTGTAGGTCAGTTCATGGGTCTTTGGCCCTCAACCAGATCCACAGACAACTGGATACAACGAAACTAGAGATTGCTGATCACAAATAGTGTTACGTGCTATGCGGTCGGGAGAAGATACTTCATTTTCGAATTTATCTCTCAGGAGGATAGAGATTTTATCTTTAGAAATGGCCCGTACTTCATGGGCACCCAAGGAATCTACTTAAACCGATGGACCCCAAGCTTTGATCCTGCCTCAGAAGTTCCCAAGGATGTTCCAGTCTGGGTAAGACTCCCTAATCTGCTGATTCATTGCTGGAACCCCACCTTGCTTCAGGCAATAGGTAATGGGCTAAGATGCTACATTGACCGAGCAGAGCCAAGAGACCAGTACTCCTGCACACAGATCTGTGTGGAGGTCGATCTGGAGGTAGGTCTACCTGAGGAAATAAAACTAAAATTCGGTGATTGGCACCACTTCCAAAAGTTGGATTACGAACAACTCCCGTTCAAGTGCAGAGGTTGTCACGAATACGGCCACTTCCAAAGGAACTGCCCAAAGAACCCCCCCACAGAGAAAGTAGGGGAAGAAGGCTGGAAATAGGCCCAGAAGGGGAAATCCAAAGAAAAGGGACAAAGAAATGAACAGACAGTCCCACCGTACGCCAAAACTTTAGGGACCAAGGAAACTGAGAACAACTTTAGTATCCTGGCTAAAGAATTCAACGAAGGGGAGCCAAATCCAAGTAAAGACGTGCAAGAGGGAGCAAAAGGAAACCATAATTCTGAAGACAAAGGAAACCAGCCAGCAGAAGAAGAAGGGGCACAAAATAACTCCCCCCAAAGGTTGGAAGGTAGTCAAAACATAGAGGAAGGGGAGATCTCCATAGGCAACGACTTAGATGAGGAAAACGAAGTTCGGGTCACCCCAAAGAAAACAGGAAGAGGCAGGAAAACAAAAAAAGCTGAAAGGGACCAGGAAACCTACAAACATGTCCTCAATGGGTCACAACCCACCATAAAGCAACTGATTAGCGTTCGCCAAACAAAGAAGCAAGCCAAAGCGTCCCAAGGAGGCCATCCCTCTCCTCAAGGTTTATAATGATCATAACCTCATGGAACTGTAGAGGAATGGGCCGCAAAAGGAAGGAAGAATCTCTCAAGGATATTATCAAAGCCTCGAAAGCAAACATCCTACTGCTCCAGGAGACCAAAATGAGCCAGCAAGACGCACTTAAAACCTTGTTGAATGTATGGAAAGGAAGCCTTGGAGTAGCTGGAAATGCCAGAGGTGCCTCAGGAGGACTCTGCACACTGTGGAACGCCTCCAAAATAGAATTTCTCAGCTCTGACACATGCATGCACTGGATTCACACCAAATTCCTTCATAAAGACTCGGGTCACCAGGTGAGTATCTTTAATATCTATGTTCCTCAACATTTGGGGAAAAAAAAACATTGTTGGGAGTCCTTACAGGACTACCTCCAGCAAAATAATCTCAACAATATCATTCTTGGTGGGGATCTAAATGTAACTTTAGCTCAGGAAGAAAAGAGAGGGGGTTCCATAGTGAGAGACACGGCTAGAGAATGGGTAGAGGACTTAGCCTCAGCCTGGGACCTTCTAGACATCAAACCGGCCAAGGGACTTTACACGTGGACCAATAAGAGGATCAGTCCTGGGCATATAGCAGCCAGACTGGACAGATTCCTAGTACAAAGCTCCCTCCTGCTGCTAGGACTCACAGCAAAAGTAGAAATTCTGCCCCACAGTGTATCTGATCACAAGCCAATTCGACTAGAAATTAAAAAATACCAAGTCAGAGGGTCCATCCCTTTCAGATTCAACCCAAATTGGATACAAGACAAGGACTTCCTGAATCTAGTTTCTAAAACTTGGGCCAACGCTGTTCAAGACTCAGCCTTTTATGTATGGGAGGAAAAAATTAGAAGACTAAAAAGAGCCCTAAAGCTTTGGGCAAAGAGCCAGCCAAGCCCAATAGCCGTGCGCATAGCATCCCAAGCCCAGCTCGAGCGCCACCATCTGGAAATGGAACATCAGGAGGTCACGCCAAAAACCTTGCAACAGGAGGACAACCTTCAAAGGCAATGGCACAAAGCCTGCAGAGCGGAGGAAGGCTATTGGAGGCAAAAATCAAGAAGCCTATGGCTGAAAGAGGGAGACCGAAACACAAGCTATTTTCACAAACAAGCAGAAGCAAGGAAACAATACAAGGCAGTTACAGAAGTTCAAGTCCAGAATAAAACAATTGCAGATCCAGAGGGCATAAAACAAGCAGCCTATGAAGCTTTTGAGATGCTCTATACAGAACCACAAGGAACAAAAATGGACCAGCAGAGGGTACCCATTCACTGTTATCCCATGGCTCATAAATGAGGATACCAACAACAAATTGACAAGGGAGGTAACGCAGCAAGAGATAAAGGAGGGCCTTGATCAGATGAACCTAGACAAGGTCCCTGGGTCGGATGGGTTCAATGCCAGATTCTATCAGCAGTGCTGGAATATAATAAAAAAGGATCTAACCAAAATGATTAAAAAATTGCAGTAGAGCAGCAAGCTAGGGGGAAGCACCAATTCATCCTTCCTGGCACTCATCCCGAAAGAAAAAGGAGCAATTTCCTTCAACCGCTTCAGGCCAATCTCCCTGTGCAACACAAGCTATAAAATCCTTGCCAAATTTATAGCCAATCGACTCAAGGCACTCCTCCCTATCATCGTTCCTGAAAACCAAGGCGGATTTGCCAAAGGAAGGCATATTGACGATAACATCATCCTGGTTCAAGAGGCTATCCACTCCAGTGTCCGAAGGAAATACAAAGGTATGGTTATCAAACTGGACCTCGCTAATGCCTTTGATAGAGTCAGGCATGAATTTTTACTTGAAGTCACGAGGAAGTTTGGGTTTGACTCGAAATTTGTAAATTGGATAAAAGCCTGCATTGGATCACCATGGATAGCCCCATTGGTGAATGGGAAGGTAACAATTTTTTTCAAAGCCTCCAGGGGTTTAAGACAAGGGTGCCCTCTCTCGCCCCTGCTCTATGCAATTCAAGCATCAGTCCTAAGCTACCAGCTGGGAAACTCCCAAGTTCAAAAAAATCTCTAGAGACTAAGAATAGTGCAAGGGGTGAAAGACATAAACCATGCACAATTTGCGGACGATACACTGCTGTTGGGAGGAGCAAGTCCAATAATAGCAAAAAAGTTTAAGGAAGAACTGGACGCTTATGCAGCAGCCTCCGGAAGTGAAATAAGCCAGGCCAAAAGTAACATCTATGGATGGAACATCACGCCAAATGAAATGCTAGGAATAACAATAGTTCTAGGGATGGAAGGGCATACTAATTGGGAGGCCTTTAAATACCTAGGAATCCCTATTTTTAAAACTTCCCCTAGAGCCTCTCATTGGAACCATCTGATAGAAAAACTAAAGAATAAATTTTCCTCATGGGGGGCGAATTGGTTAAATTTAGCAGGGAAGGCAGTTCTGATAAAATCTGTGGTGTCCAGCATCCCTATCTATCAGAGATCGCTGCTGTTATCCCCTGCCACAGTCATCCAAAGAATCGAATCTTTTCAAAGACACTTCTTGTGGGAAGGAGGAAGGCAGGCAAGGAGAAAACTGCACTTGATAAGCTGGGAAAAAACTTCAAAGCCCTTCCTGGAGGGGGACTCAATTTAAAAAAAACCAGAGTTCAAAATCTGGCCTTGGGGGCAAAGCTGCTTTGGAAGATGGTCACCGACAAACCTTCTTGGAGTAAACTCACGCTTTGGAGGAAATATTTTTGGGAGCCAAGGGATAAAAGCTTAGATTTTCCTTGCAAAGAAACGAAAATCTCCCCTATCTTTGCACTCTGCAAAAAGGCGCTTCCTCATTTCAGCCCTCACCTTACTTGGGTGCCAAAAAATGGTAAGAAAATCAGAATCTGGAAAGACTCAATAATGGGAGACCCACCTCTAAAGCTCCGACAGGACCTACTGTGCCTCAAAAACTGGATGGACAGTCAAAACATTGTGATGCTTTCTGACATTTCAATCTGGGGGGCAGACAGGCTTCAAACCTGGCAAGGGTGGGGAGTACCAAATAGACCAACTGCTCTAGACAGTCACTGGTGCACCCTCAAGAGATGTCTTCAAGGGAAGGACCCTCTAAAAAAGAGAGGTAAAGATGAAAGAGGATGGGGAAGGAACGCAAGGGCCTACACCACTGCAGAAGGCTACCAACTCTTCAACATCGTCCCCACTGCTATGCCTAATCCGACACTCTGGAAAGCAATCTGGTATTCTAACTCTCTCCCAAAAATTGACCTCTTCATTTGGACCCTGGCGCACAAGAGTATCCAAACAGGGGAGAACCTCAGAAGACGTGGCTGGGAAGGACCCTACAGGTGTCCCCTTTGCCTTCTTGCGGAAGAAACCACAAACCATCTTCTCTTAAACTGCCGTTTTTCAAAAGAAGTCTGGATGATGGCAACAGACCCTCAATTTGCCCTCAATCTCCCCCCTGATTTAATAAGCCTCCTTCTCCACTGGAACTCCTTTTACCCTTTCGCTGACAAGGGGAGAACCCAAGCTTTCTTGCTGTGGTAAATGCTTCCAAAGTTTATCCTGTGGAACCTTTGGCTAGAAAGGAACCATAGAATCTTCAGAGATAGCCAAAGAAGTGCAGCCATAGTCGTCACCACAATTCAAGTTCTTTTGGGTGAATCAGCTCCTTATCTCTGCACTATAATCAAGAATCATAAGCTGGAAGAAGAAGAGGAGCGATGGCTAAGCCAGTTCAAGATAAAAGGTCTCGAGGCCCTAAAAACAAGGGATCCAGTCAAAGAAGATTGGGAGATTAGGAAGAGCAAGCAGGATTTTGCCAATTGGAAAAGAGAAATAAACACACCTATTCTCTTCTTTGACGGGGCCTCGAAAGGAAACCCAGGCCAAGCCGGGGGAGGGGGGATAATTGAAAATCTCACAGAGGCTACAGCGATGCGCTTCGCTTTGGGCCTAGGAATAGAGTCCAACAACAGAGCTGAGGCCCTGGCTCTCTGGCAAGGACTACACCAAGCACAAAAAATTAGAATCCAGGACTTGACAATAATCTGTGACTCCAGAATAATTATACAAGCCATAATTAACCATTCTAAGACCCAAAGAATTATTCTCAATAACCTTCTCGACAAGATACGCTTCCTTCTAAGGAATTTTAAATCTTATAAATTTTTTCATGTGCTAAGGGATCTCAATGGGGAGGCTGACAAGGAAGCCAATAGAGGCATGTTGCTGGAGGCGGGGGGACTGACAGTGAATGAAATGATAGCTAGAGTGGAGCTCCCTTGAACCCAGACCCGTGCTCTCTCATATACTCAAATGCAAGCATTGGCAGCAGGTTGGAAATCAGGGGAATCTGTAAGACCAGTACGTGACAGAGGTTTTGGTTGGTCGAAAGAGTCATCTCAATACCATGAGAAAGGGCGCTTCAGATATGGGGGAGACAAGAGATCCGTGCGACCTCCCCCCACAAATCCTGTAAATCTAAGTGCAATGATGAGAAGGTGTGAAGAAGAAATAAAGGGTGAAATCTCCCCTCTCATTCCAGTTTCAAGGTGATTTGCAAGTCATCCAGGGACAGAGAGAGTGTGAAGCATCTATCAGAGAAGGGAAAGACGCAAGCAGGGAGAGGCACGATCGGAAATGGCTTCATCATCGACAGGCAAGCCGAGCACGGAAGAGAGGTTAAAGGAAATGGATAAAGCTTTGGAAAATCTGAAGCAATTGCTCCAGCATCAGTTGGACTTCCTTGAGAACTTGGACTCAGAAGCTGGTCGAAGAATGGAGCAGCTTGAGGCGGATATCATCACTACAAAGCTTGGATTTTCGGAGGAGCTGGATAAGCTGCATAAGGAGCTAAAAAATCCTCAACAAGAATTCGAAGAAAGAATAGATCAGCTGGAAGCCAAGATGGCTCAGCTGAACAACGACTAGAATTAAGACCCTAAGAACTAATCCATCTCACTAGCAGTCTGTCAGCAAGTTCTGATCAACAAAATGGCATTTTGTATAGAAGCCATTGCTGTAAATAATCCAGTACCTTTTGAAGGCGTACATAAACTAGTTCAGATTCAAAGTCTATAGCTATAGAAGTAGAATGGTTTCAGAACGGCAGGCCCGAAGAAATTCGAGGCCCTTTTGTAATCGAATCTGTGGCCAGTCCACCTTCTTAATATAATCCATAACCGTTTTCGTCAAAAAAAAAGAAAAAGAAGGATCCATCAAGAAATTAACGAATTTGATAAAATATATTTCTTTCATGTGCTTCGCCATTGGAATGAATTAACATATTGTTAAGCAAACCAAGGTGTATCATTGAATTATGGGCAATATTTAATAAATGGGGGGACAACATTCCATTACCCCCCTTAGGAATTAAGGTTTCTCTATACTGGAAGTATTAAGTTGCTACAAGGTGAATCCCCCCTCCTGATGCCAATGGATCAACGATGGTGGTGTTATCACCTTAACAATTTTTCTATCGGTATCTAAATTTTTTTGAGGTTAAGCGAGATGCTATACCATAGTAGAGGCGTGATAGTTTAGGGCGCTCGGCTATATCCTGCGGCATATGAACGAATATAGAGGAGGCGGGAAGGGAGTAGCTCGGCGGACCGACAATCTTGAAGAATCTCAAATCCACGGTCGAGGCCCACATCGGACCAACAAATAGCACGAAACTTAACATCGCAAAGGCAGACTGGGGAAAACCACTCTGGTTTTGATGGGGAACGCGTGGCGCTCTTACACACGCATCGAGGGAGACAACGGATTTCCCGAAACCACTTTTCCTATGGCCCCAATATCACGTGGTTCAAAATGTCACATCAATAACTCGCGGGAAGAATGGCGGTTGGTCAGATCACCTCACATCACCGGTCCAAGTACTTTCCTAGATGATATACTAAAAGGATGCCATCGCATAACTAACTCGAGGCTCATCATTTGAAGTGGATTGATGAATCGTGGCACACCAACGTACTGTGATAGTAATTCGTGATCAAAGTCTAAAAACCATCAAATATGAGATATGAAATCATTTTATCCTATTCTGGGAAATCGCCATCTTATGCGTAAGAAAAACAAGCTCGGCCCGTGTTCCTGAAATTCTGTAAATTCAAAGGGTGGCCAAATCAAGGTCTCTGCAAAGTCCGAAAGGTATGTATAATACCCATCAAACGATGTCTGGCGCATCTAGGTTCTCAACTAATGTACCAAGCAGGTCAATAAGTAAGAATGAAAGATGGGTCTTGTAGATACTGGCGACTAAATTTCATACCAAACCTGAAACTAAGACAGAGTCGGGAGTCAAATTAAACCCCGTTATGAGGGATCTCATCATAAATGAACACGCGGACAACACCTGCCACCTAGCCGAAAAGAAGAAGAGGAGCAAAAGGCGGAGGACAGAGGCCAAAACCGAGATGATAGAAAGCGTCGGGGAAAATCTCGATTGGTGGAGTACCCTGGAGGAGGAAATCGCCAAGATGAGGTGAATCCTCAGGTAAAATTTTGGTGTATTTCAGAAAGTTTTGGACAGATGTCGGCTTAAGAAAAGGGAGTCCTGATATGATAGACCTTTTACTAACGGTCCCTTTAAATAATACAACTGTTCTTCCTTTTTGTAACTTGTATCTGTTTTTTGAATTACGAGGAAGTCAGAACGTTTTAAATTCCACACGAAATCCCTCTATATATGCTTGGCCTCACGAGTATAGAGAAAGGAGAGAAGGGAGGAGCCTGCCCTCTGTGCAGGAAAACTTTGTAAATCTTTGGGGCTGAAATGAATACATGGATGCAAAGGCAGATTTTGGAATTTTTATGAAAAGATTCTAATTGGTGGTGTTATGAGTCTCGTTTTCTCTCATAATGTGTGATTCCTGTTATTCTGTATTTCATTTTGCTTTCTTCTATCTAATTGAGAAATTAAAAGTCTAGAATTCATTGTTCAATGCTCTCGGCTTGGCGATTTAGACTATGTTTGTCTCTTCTAAACCATTTCATAATGCATTACTATAATGCTCTGATAATAGTTGTGTGTTTCTTTTCTTCTGATACCATCTAAATTTTCAAGCATAAACTCAGAAGTCACTTCCTCATTTAGCCTTTTCCTCTTAATTGTTTTCATGATTTGGCAATGCATCCTACAGTCTTGACCCCATATCCGAAAGGTCATCTTCAGCTCTTCAACAATTTTATTAAAAACCTCAAAACAAACCAAATCTAGCCACCGATTTCCATAGATATATCAAGTGACACGAGAGAGCCCTCTCTGAGTTGAGCAGGCTAGTGCCTCAACTCTAAAGCTGGTTGAAACAGTTACCTCCGTCGTTTGTCTATTCATCCGGACATAATTTACATAGTGCTAACAGGTGGAATCCATTCTCCATACATTCTCACACATGAATTAATATGTTTTGCAAGATATTCAAGTTCGTTGATAAATGTGGGTTGGATATTCAAGGAAAGATCCATCTTCAGAATTTTCAAGGGATTGCAAGCAATGTTTGTCTTGAGCATTCTTCCAGTCACAGGGTTGCTCAAAGCCATCATGAGATTTCCACTTCTTGGGCACTGATTTCACGTCTTTCTTAACTATGCTTGAGTGCTTCGTTCTTGTGGTTGTGGGAATTAACTTCAATTGAATATTGGTTTATTTCTTCGCTTCCAGTTAGAGCTCCTTTAGGATTTCTAGTTCATGGTTGCCTAGTTTTAAAAGGTGGTTCTTGAGACTTTTGGGTACAAAAGCGAGCTAAGGCTAGGTCGTCTAGTGAATCCAACGGTTGGAGAGAAATGTAACATTGTGTGTGTAGTAAATGCCCTACATGTGAAATTAAAGAATAGAAAAAGGGTTTAAGTTTTTGATGAAGGAGGTGGGTGAGGCACGTTGTGGTGTTACCAATGCCTTCATCAAATGGTAACCATTGACAAGTAGAGTTGAAAAATAAATTACATAATAGGAGCTCTATAATAGACACCTGTGCAATTCACACACAATACATGTTGTAGACATAAAAAAGTGGCAAAAAGGGGTAGATACTTTCATGGGTGTTCAACGCAGCAGGAATATGGTATTTCTTTATAGGTTGAATTTGTTAAACAAGTGCTTTAGGGGATGGTGTCTCATCTTGGCATCCTAAATTCGGTTCTAATCCCTCCTATTCAGCCTAACACTTCTTTTGTTTCAAAATATTCTTGGGCATCCTTGACCTCCACACAATTCAATGCTCTTCCAGATGAAAAGAACAAAGAGAAGACCTCCTAGGAGCATGAAGAAAAGATAAGTAAAAAACATTGAATTGAAGAGGTTCATAAGAAATCATGATTTTAGTGTATCTATTAGTTTATATGTCTTAATATGTATTTTTGAGTTATATATTTTCTTCAACAATTTGTTAGGGAGTACATTGGGCGGGTTTTGATAGGTGTGATTTGGACTCCTAAAAGCTATGGGTAAACCTATTCACCCTTGTTATTTCTTAATGTAAGGCACAAAGTTTCCTTCTATTTTGTAATAGCTTCTTAGCATGGCTACAACCACCCTTTTTTAATATAAAGGTTATCCTTTTTTTTTATAGAGGTGGCACTCTATTAATGGGGATTTCTAATATTGTTTCTCTTAGTAATGTGTGAACTCGAAAAATACTAGAAATCAAATCTTAACCATAATAAAATTGATAGGTATTTTGTTGTTGGGTCTTTGTCCTCTTGATGTTTTCTTCTAGCTTTATGTACAAGCTATAGGAAGTTAGATGAAGTGAAGTTGGTTTATTCTTCCTATTGATTTGACCAAAGGTGTAGTTTGTGTGACCATAACACATTAGCTTGTTGCTCTGCTTCTTGTCTTTAGGAAAATAAATTGAAATGCACGATATTATTGTAGATTTTTAATGACTAAAATCAACAAACTGAAATTCTATCAAACACTTAGCAACCTAGAGATAATTGTATTCATAAACTTCATAAATGCAAAAACCCACATTCAGAAATTTCCATAAGCAGAAATACACATCGCTAAGCAAAATATGTAGCGGAAAAACACAGTGGACAACAACCCAATAACACTCAGAAATTTAGACAAATGTCAAGGAAAACCCCAATGTGGGGAAACCCAACGAGAGGGAGAGAGATCTTATTATTATGCTTCAGGATAGTACAAAACAACAACAAAACCACATTTCCAACCAAGGAAAATACCTCACAGCACCAAATCTGTCCCACAGAAATATGCCTCGTTTTCCATGTCAAAACCATATTGTTGTACGACCACCTCAGTACCTCGTTTTTCATGCCCACATTCATCTGTACGGACTATTCCGTACGGCCTAGAAACAGTGAACAAAAAACTAAAATCCACCTCAAAATCTGTGCCCGAAGCTGCCTCGATTTTTGTGCCAAATCCGTACAAATGTACGGACTATACATAATCGTGCAAAATATACAGACCCATACAGTACGACCTCCCACAGTAGAAAAAAAATTTTCGGCCCAAAACTCACAGAATTTTTTTCTCGGGATTCCTGTCCTCCTTCCTTGGAAAACATGCCCTCTTTGCTGCTCACTTTCCTCTCTCAAGCATGCTCAAAAAATCTCTCTAACTCTCCTCCCGATGTCCTCTCAACATGTTTTGCACACTACCCAATGCATTATTTTATAATATGAAAATGACATTTCCCCCCCCAAAGTGTCTTTTCACCTTCCCAACCCTAGATCCAAAGGCCAAGATTAGATCTTGCCTTTTTCAAGATCAAGGGTCATGATCCATTCCCTCCAAAATGAATCACTTGAAATATTAAAGTGATTTCACTTTATTACATAAGTGCTTTATGAAAATAAATTCACTTTAAAAATAAAAGGTACACTTTACTAAGAAAGTCACTTTAATAAAATAACCACTTAAAATAACTTTATAAAAAACTATTACAAAGTTAAGTGCTTGGTAGTGTAAACATTAAGGTAACATCCGCATACAAGACAAAACATGCAGAGTATCTCCCGAGCTAAAAACTAACACTCCTTCTTAGAGAGGGAGGTACTTTTGGTAGCACCACCAGAATCTGTCTCCATCTTAACAACTGCTATAGCTTCTCCCTCTGTACCAAAAGTCTCTGCTCCCTCTGAACATGAAGCCACTACTCCCACTGCAATGGAAGCCTCTACTGCTACCTATGTTGTACCACGAATTGAAGACATGCTCCTAGGAGACTGCACACTCTCCTGAGCATCCAACTGTGTCGACTCATGCCTTCTAAGTCCCTTGAGAGTCCCGAAATAAGACTGAGTGCCATGTATCAACTCTCTGTCCCATGCTACCTGCCAACTCTCCGACACAGAATCTAAGTCAAAACATCCACTGGACCCCAACATAGGTCTACCCAAAAACCTATATAAGCCCTCATACTTGACACCAGGCATTACTGATGTGTCAGCAGTTGCTCCCACAGGATACAAAAACACATGTCCACTGTTGAAAACAACTCCAAATCCACTCTCATCCAAAGCTGACATCGAGAGAAAATTAACTGTCAACTCTGAAACATATAACACCTCGCCAACCTCCAGAAGACCTCCTGACTCTTATTGGAATCTCATCTTTCCAACCCCCTTTACAACATGTTGTGGGCCGACTCCACAATTCACGCTATAGTCTGAGTCTATCAGTAAGATTGAGGAAAACTGACCTCAACCCGGTCATGTGCCGAGAAGCACCACAGTCCACAAACCAAGATTCAATGTCCTCAAACACTAGGCATCCACTGCCCACGAAACCATCCATGAGATAGAACTCCTTCTCAAATATCTAATCAAACTCTGCAACTTCTACTAAAGATGACACCTCTGGTTCCGGTTTCTTCTTCTTTTTGTTCGGAAATTGACTAGCATAGTGGCTAGTCTTGTGACATGCAAAACATTTCACCTTGCTCATATCCTTCTTATTGCCCTTTACCACAAGAGCAACATTCTTTTCATCTGCACCATCCAATGCCTTTTCCTAAGACCCCTCCCAGATCTCATCCTACATAAAATCATCCCATAATCTGCTCCAGTCAGGGAGCTTCTCTCTCCCCACCACACACTTGACGAAAACTTCCCACTCCTTGGTGAAGCCTTTGAGGGATATCCACACCAACTCTGAGTCGGGAATGACTTCTCCAACAACTGGCAACTCGTCCTTCACCTGTGCAACCCGAGTGAGGTAGGTGGCCACACTCTCTCCTTTGACCATCCTAGCTCCATGGAGCTTGTCCCGGAGAGCCATTTTCCAGTTCTCGTTCTTAGCCTCATACAAGCCTTTCAGTGCAACCACATTTCATTGGATGTCTTCTTCTCAGCCAAATGTGGAATAAGGTGGTCTCTGACCCCGTCCAAGATGATTCTCCGAGTCTTGGCTTCCCTCACCTCATGAACATCAAGAGATATGGGATCTGAGGCAGGTACATGCACAATGGTGTTCGCAAACGACCACAATTTGTTCTCCTTGAGAACACTACTAATGCTAACCTTCCACTGTAGGTAGTTGGAGATCCCCTCTAATCTATGTTCAAACTTGATGCTGGAAGTCATCTTTGTCCACCTGAAAAATAACCTTTTCTGCCTTCTTCAAGCAAATACAACCACAAATCACTTGTTGTTCCAAGTGCCAAATGCTGCCCACTGAACTTCAGAGCACAAGCTTTGATACCATGTAGATTTTTAATGACTAAAATCAACAAACTAAAATTCTGCCAAACACTTAGTAACCTAGAGATAAATGTCTTCTTAAACTTCATAAATGCAAAAACCCACATTCAGAAATTTCCATAAGCAGAAATACACATTGCTAAGAAAAATATGCAACGAAAAAGCACAGTGGACAACAACCCAATAACACTCCGAAATTTAGGCAAATGCCATGAAAAACCCCAATGTGGGGACACCCAATGAGAGAGAGAGAGATCTTATTATTATTCTTCAGGAAAGTACAAAACAACAACAAAACCACATTTCTAGCCAAGGAAAATACCTCACAACACCAAATCTGTCCCACAGAAATCTGTCTCGTTTTTCATGCCAAAACTGTATTGTTGTACAACCACCTCTGTACCTCATTTTCTGTGCCCACAGTCAGTTGTACGGACTGTTCTGTACGGCCCAGAAACAATGAATAGAAAACTGAAATTTGCCTCAAAATCCATGCCCGAAGCTGCCTCAATTTTCATGCCAAATTCGTACGACTGTACGGATCCGTATAGTACGACCTCCCATAGCATAAAAAAAAAAATTCAGCCCAAAACTCATAGAAATTTTTTCTCGGGATTCATGCCCTCCTTCCTTGGAAAACATGCCCTCTTTGCTGCTCACTTTCCTCTTGCAAGCATGCTCAGAAAATCTCTCTAACTCTCCTCCCGATGTCCTCTGAACATGTCTTGCACACTACCTAATGCATTCTTTTATAATCTGAAAATGACATTTTCACCCCCAAAGTGTCTTTTCACCTTCCCAACCCTAGATCCAAAGGCCAATATTAGATCTTTCCTTTTTCAAGATCAAGGGTCATGATCCATTCCCTCCAAAATGAATCACTTGAAATATTAAAGTGATTTCACTTTATTACATAAGTGCTTTATGAAAATAAAGTCACTTTAAAAATAGAAGGTACACTTTATTAAGAAAGTCACTTTAATAAAAGAACCACTTAAAACAACTTTATAAAAAACTATTACAAAGTTAAGTGCCTGGTAGTGTAAACATTAAGGTAACATCCGCATACAAGACAAAACATGCGGAGTATCTCCTGAGCTAAAAACTAACAATTATTCCTATCCATGCTTATTTGTTGTATGCTCCCTGATCCCAAGACCATGACTATGCTATTTTCTATTTGTCATAGCCTTCATGGGAAGTTAATCAAAATATAAACAAGAACTCAATTTAAATCATTTAAATAGTTTTTTAGTCACTCAATCACATGCTCCTTCTCCATTTCTTGAGGTATGCATTCAATCAAATGCTCCCTCCATCTCATTTATCGCAATGAATCACAACCTCTTCTTGCTCATACTTCTCACTCTCCACATATTCCTGGTGATCTATCATTGATCCCATTTCTAATGTGTTATTCTCATCCTCTTGTCTCTAACATGTTTTCTCTTCTACTTCAACCTCTCCTTTAACATTTTTTCATTGTTTTAATAGTTTTTTCTTTGCAAGTTTAAGGCGAAACTATAAGTCTCATTTAGGATTGCATCTCCACCATGCCAATTTTTTCCAAATGGATAATTTTATACTGATTTAGATACTTACTAATATTCTCCTTATTGTCCTTTATGAGACTAGCTATAATCACTACTCTACAAAATTATGTAGTGTATTCATCTATGAATTTGGTTTTTATCTTTAATCTTTTGAATATACTTCCAATAGATAATAATTAATAGGAAGACATATACTTATCTCGCAATTTAACATCATCCATATTGTCCAACATCTATGTACTAGATTATGGGAGTTGTGGAGAATGTTAATGGCTACAAAAATGTGCTTCCCCTCTCCTTGTAAGTGAATTAAGTGCATAAATCATCTTCGATCAAGGGAACCCTCAACCACCTAATGTAAGTCGAATCTCCTTTTTTTCCACGAGAAAAAAAAATTGTATTTTTTTCATATAAGATTAAAATTATGGATATTAGATACTTATACAACATTTTGAAAGCCTTTCCGAGGTCCAAAAAGAGACATATGTATGTCCTTGTAGCCACCATATATAAAAAAGCTCTACAAATACATATTCGACTTAAAAAACCCAAAAAGTTTGTTCTGGGGTCCAAGTCTATTTTTTCCAGGTCAGAAAACCCGGGGAAAACCCCCGAGTACTTCCCCTCATTTGAACAGAGTCCAAGTCTTTATACCTCTATCCTCTCTGAAAAGGAGCAAAGTCCTCTTATATAGTAATCCATAAGTATCATTCAAGAAAGTATAAAAACCAACACCATTGTAGTCTAAGAATAAGATAGTTATAATCTTCATAAGAAAGTGTTATGCGAATAAATGGAGAAGAATCCATTTAAGTCTTCATCTACTATCGATTCACCTAGTAGAAGTTGTATTTCCTATTTTGACAAGATGTTCACCATTTGATTCCTTTTATAGAAGATGTTTGCAAATTAAACCTCTGCAAAACCTTCCAAGATACCCCAAATTTCATCAAATAAGGGATAAAGAGTAAAATTCCCTAATAAGTATTCCTTTTTGAACCATTTAATGGCCATGAGTGAACCCCCAAATATTTGTATCCATGTCAATCTATATTCAACTACCAGATTTAAAGTTAATTTTAAGCCCATAAACTCAACCAAGTTATTAGAATGAGATCCAATGCCTAATTTGAAACTAATTGTATGGGAATTAGAGAAGAAAAATATGCCACCAACACACACCATAGGAGGCTCACCCTCTAAGGCTCCATCAAAATAATCCCCAAGGTTTTGATTTGTCTATGAATTATTCTCTAACTTGACGAAGGGGATTTGGAACCCTCACTTCCCTAATAGAAGCTAAAATATTCTACCCTTGCATAGCAGATTGTACTAGAGTAGTAACCTTGTTGTTAAATATTCTAGCATTTATGGCAAGCCAAATGCCTCAAGAAATGACCAAAGGTAATACCCTAAAAGGTTTTGTAGTAGGGTTTCCATAAGAAATTTTGATCCCCTATTCAATAGAATATCTAACCCAAGCATCCCTTAACCCTATGAAACCCTCAAGTTCCTTCCAAACATGTTTAACAAAACTAGAGGACATTATTAAGTGGTAATTTGTTTCATCACTTTCCATGCATAGACTACACCAACATGTCCTTTGAAGTTCCTCCTTTGTAAGATGTCCCAAGTTAATATTGTATTGTTTAAAAGAAACCACATAAAAATGCAAGATTTAGTAGGGAATTTGAAATGCCAAACTTTTCTTCACCACCATATCTGAGGTTCCTGATTACCTTATGAAGCAATTTCTTTATAACCCTCCCTAGGTTTATAAACCCCATAAAGGTTCAAATTCTATACCAAAGAATCATCCACACCTTTAATTCATATATAGTTTGATTTGAGATTTACTACATAAGCATCCCACATGGGTTCATATTCCTCCTTTAATACTAAATCCCTTACCGACAACCACTCTTGATGCCAGATTGTAATCATATTCAGGTCTATAATTTGATGTAAGATGTATATTACTATGGTCCTTAAATGTTGTATAATGTGCACTGGAAGCCTGTAATATCCACCACTACCTATCCAAGGAGCCACCCTCACTTGGAACTTTGTTCCTCTTCCCATCCACCAAGTTAGATACTTCCCTATCAAAGAGAATGTAACTAAAACAACCTCTCAAATGCAAAAAACGTTGTGAGAGTTATTGACAAGTTTTCATATCCAATCCTCAACATAATTAGGATTTATATATTTCTCCTTAACTACAATACACCAAAAACCTTTCCCTCAAACCAACCTCCAATCTCTTTTGGTTGTCTGAGGCTTGAATTCATATATAGTTTGATTTGAGATTTACTACATAAGAATCCCACATGGGTTCATATTCCTCCTTTAAAAATAAATCCCTACCAACAACCACTCTTGATGCCAGATTGTAATCAT
>JZKD02S1596002.1:132510-150033 GCA_000966675.3 Picea glauca
GGGGGGGGGGTAGAATGCATAAGAAGGGTTAAAAACCCATTTGTCCTAAGTTTTGAGCGATTATGCGCCCATGGTGAGAAACGAGCAAGTCCGAGCGGTCTAGATTCGCGTGCCCGGATCAACGACGTGCGTTGGATTTCGGACCCCCCTTGCCTTCCGACCTTTAAGCAGAGGGGGGGGGTCCAGAATCCCATGTACAACTTCCCGACGACCACGATTGAGGTGCCTAGATCAACGATGCTTATACAAGCCCCGCCCTTCTCAACTGCCCTGTGATTAACCAGTGTGGGCCCTATCCCCGTCGTTTCATCCTCCCTTCCGCCTTTCCCCTACTGCCGTGTGTCATCCATTCATCTCTCCTCTTTGGTCCGCGTGGTCCTCCCTTCTTCTCATCATCCACTCACCGCCTGCCACGTGTCCCGTTCCTCTCCACGTCAGCCTCTCACATGAAGGCGAGTTCTTTCCTTCCGTCATCCTCCTCTCGTCGCGTCACTCCTTTCACGCCCTTATAACCCGACACAAACATTCCTGTCATGCACCTCATCCTCCACGCTGGCCTCCATACCTGTCCCTCAATCTATTCAGCTATTCCAGGTGGCAGTGCGAGAAGTCCTCCAGATCTCAAAGTGCTGAGTTGGCTGGGTCGTTCTCAATCCCAAGAAGCAGTTATTGAAGCGGTTGGTGGTGGTTAGATATCATCTCCGCCATAATGGAGACATCCTACAATGAATTAAAGGCACGTCGATTCGCCGATGTAACTGTCAGAAAATCTATCACATCTGCCACAAGTTGCACGATTATTCAAAGATTGCAGCTGCAGAGTGTCAGAAGCCATGCAGATGCAAAGATTTCAATGCAGTTTCTTGGTTCCGCTGCTGTTGTTGTTTTGAGTGTATGTAGGCATTTTTGCCATTTTTGTATCTATCGATGGTAGAGCTAAGCTCCCGACTGTAAGTTTCAGCGACATTCTGGTTTCCTGGTTATGCCTCTGTGTTTGAGACTTCTTGGTTTATGACAAACAATTCTTCTCTTTACATCTTTGTTTCATCTCATGCCGGAGTGTTCACAGTTGAATGATTCACGTGGATTGTTGCAGTTATGTTATGATAAAGGATTTGTCATGGCGTTTTTGTACTCTCTGGTTTCCAGTGTTTGAATATAAAGAGACTTTGTGTTTGAATTCTTTCTTCTCCAGTCTGTGATGAACCTGCTGTTTATTATTGACCTCTGCATCCTTGTTGTATAAGTCTTCCACCTGCTCACCCCTTTTTCTACAACTCATTGTTTGGAGTTTATCAAGACCTCACTCGTTCATGCATGCCTGGTCTAGTTTCTGAGTTGAGATTGTGCTGTTTTGAGTTTTTCTCCATTTGATCACCCTTTAAACAAATCGTGACATTAATCTAATGGGCGTCGGGCTCTGCTTCTGCTAGCAATCCAGAGGTGACCTCCGATCGCCAACACCAATGGAGTATCCTTTTACATTTTTTCAGACTCTCTAAAAATGAAAAAACATCGAGCTTACCTTCTCTGGGCTCGTTAAACTTACATCGAAAGACGTTATCATTGTGTCTTGTTAACCACATTTTCATTCCTACATCTTTGGCCTAATTCCAGCTCCATGGTTCTCTCAACTGAACCATCTGAAGCATGCCTCATAACACAAGCCTTGTAGCACTGTGCCTTTGCGTCTTGACACCTTGACCCCAAGAGGGATTTTTCTGATTGTCCTTACTCTGAACATCAGTCTTGTCCTTGCACCTAGAACTAGTATGTTTGCGACACTCATTCCTCCTTTGTAACATAGCATTCTTTTATTGTTTTTTTCACAATTATTGAAAAAGACAAAAAAAAAATCAAATATACCCCAAAAAGAGGAAGGGAAAAGTATTTTATTTTTATTGGCAACACAATGAGTCACCCTTGGACAAAGCACATCCTTATGTTTGTTTGTCAAGATATGGGATTTAATATGACCTTAGGAAGTTGTTATCGCTACATAGATTTGTGTCCTCCTCCGTTTGGTTATTCTTCCAAACATATGGAGAGTTTGTGTTGCCTCTTGCATCATGAACTTACGTCAATGACAAGTTGGCTGTGTCTCATCATTTGTCGTGTTATTGTCCAAGGGAATTTTTTACCAATCCTGAGTCAGCCCCTCTGCAGTTTGTCTCTTGCCCTCATGCTCGACCATCCCAAAAGTCCAATCAGGTCTTTATTCAAAATCAATGAAGCCTTTATTTGGATCATCAAGATCCTCTAGTCCACGCCCGACGAGCCATCGAAGACCTCTGGGTAGTGAAGTCGTACAATCATATTACACTCCTACCTGAGTTTTGAATATTTTGAAGTTGATGCTCAAGCTCTGAAGACCTCATCTCCAGCCATCAGGCCTTATCAGCTTCTAGAATATGGATACTATACATGTATATAATTTTTGTTTTGAGATGTAGATCCATTATGTATTGCTCGCAACTACACTTTATATAGTTATATGACATGGATCTGCAGTGTATTTGATTGGAAACCATGATTTTATTTCATCTCGAGCATGGGTATGCCCACCTTGGTGAGACAATTTTTATTTTGCAGATGAAACCTCCCAAATTCTGGTCCCTGGGCTCACTGGTTTGGTATGTTGATAAATATTGATAATGTATTTCGGCCATCAGATGCTCTTCTGACCTCACACATTATGGGGCATCTATTATAACCCTAATTTTCACCAGACATGCTTACCTGGTGTCAGGCCATCTCATATTCCTTCTTTTCCAAGCTAGTACTGAACAACTCTTCTTGAAAAAACCCTTTTTAAAGGCACACTCGCCTTACTCCACTACAACCCGCATGTACATGCTAGCTGACCCACTACATCTCGCGTGTACCTACAAAAGCATGAGAAAATGGAAAGTTGTTGAAGGAACACACAGTTTTGGGTAAGTTAACTAAACCTTTTGACCATGCATGGCCAATCACTCAACCAAATACCTAGCTCCTTCTAGCCTATAAAAGAAGGGTAGGGGTCCCATTTGAGAGGAGGAAAATCATAGTAAAGAAACTCTACCCGAATTAGCATTCCCCTTTCCTCAATCTTTTGCAACTATTGTGTGAAGAGAAGCATATACAGAAGTAGTTGGATCACAGTTGAAGAGGATCCCAGGACTAGATTCGAGGAGCAGTGGCCAATCTCGCTATTGTAAGGTATTCTCATGAGATTAATAAAAGAAGTACTTTTCCTGTCCCGCCATATGAGGTTTTATTGTTTGAATATTGATTACATGTTGATTAAATATCTAACCCATTAGTTCATATATCAAATGCATGTGGAGTTCTTCATTTGTCTTTTGTGAATGCAGGTCAACATTGGGAGGAGAGTTGCAGTCGAAGAGTGACCAAGCATGAAAAGGGATCCACATCGAACACAGAAAATAAGGTACGAAAACTTGATCTTTTTAACTTTGTATTTGCATAGGAATAATGGGGTTTAGGCATGGGATGATGGTAGAGAGTAGGAATCTTTAGGTCATTTCTGCATGCATGATAAAACCCTCAGTTTTAGTTTGTAGGAGGGATTTCCCACCCACAACACATATGACGAAGGATATTGAGGTGTTCCATACATAGGTGGTTGTTGGAGGTGTGAATTGTGGTGTGTAGTGGTACTGATCAATCCATCCACTGAGTGAGACATCCAAAGTTTGTCCTGGCTAAATGGCACAAGTCACAGAGTGTCAGGTAGTACTATATATAATTATCTTGACTGTGAATAAATGAGTTCGAACTATTGAGCCTTGTTGATGGCTTCTTCTTTCGATTGGGGGAAGGTGGCAGCCACATCCTTGGCAAGGAGGGAAATAAATGATTTGAGAAACCAATTAAGGCATTGTTTCTTGGTGGCTTCTGCTTTGCATAGACTATGTCATCGATACCATTAATGAATGTGGTCAGTGATGTGTGTAGCAGAGGTTTGTTTAAACTTAGAGAGTAGTTTGAGACCATTGTCATGATGTATTGGTAGTTGAAAGAAGGTTAAAAATGCTTTGGCCAAATATTCAAAGGTCACATGGGACCGATATTTTTCTTCTACATACCACTTGGCTGATGGGTCGGTGAGCGTGCATTGGAATAACCTCAATCGAATAGAGTCATTCATGATGATGTTTGAAGAGAACCATAAGTGGAAGGTCATGATATGGTTGGTTGGGTCCTCTCTCACTTTTCCTTCAAATTTAGGAATGTCTGAAGGTAGTTTGGTAGGCATTGTAGGCCATGTGTAGTCATGCAATATAGGATCATTGGTGACCTTAGTCAGATCTAGGATGTTAAGGGAAGCCAAGTATGGCATTTGGGTTGGCGGTGGAGGGTTAATTCCCATCATGGTGGGAGTTTTTTGTGTACCTGACCCTTGAGGAGGGTTAGTTCCAGCCATGGTGTGAGTATTGTGTGTCCCTAACCCTTGAGGGGGGCTAGGTGGGGTTGTACTTCCTCTTGGGGAAGAGGTGTGCCCCCCGCTTCCTTGTAAAGGAAAGTGCGTGGATGGTTGACCTTGGGAAGTGGACCCAAGTAAAGTGGAACCAATCAAAGTAGATCCCAAGATGGTAGCACTCACAGGAGTGTGAAAAGGTGGAGTCGATGAGTTGGCAAGAATAGGAACTCCCCCTAGAATGGGAGGGAGATTTAGCAAGGTGTCTGGAATGATGGGGATTCTATGGGTCCCCTATGATGTTCGGCTAGCAAAGTGGATGTGTGAAAATGGTGATGAAAGAAATAAATGAACAAGATTCTTTGTTATAATTTTTTGGACCTTCACAATATATCTAACAAGAGCATCATACATAAATCAAGTGATAAAGAAGCATACATGTGGATAGGTACATTTTTTCCACGTGGGAGGACAAAGAAAACAAATGCTCATGTCCTAAAAGACATAACGCCCTTCCTCTCAAGTAGCACTGGACCTTCTAATAGCACTCGACAGTGGGGTCTGAAGCCACCAGAAGAGGAACTAGTGAAGGATGAAGTAATCAGTTATAATGAGGGGTAGAGGGTGCATATCTTGAAAGAGTTGGCTATATTTCCCAATAGCCACACAAAATATGATCAAGGTACAATTGCAGCCCACAATTGCCACCTGGGTAGATAACCTAAAATTTGGTCACTAGGTACCTCGATCAAAGTGCGACATTTATATTTTAGGCCTAAGAAATGGGTCACGGGATGGATCTCGTCCAAGAGGTGGATGCCTCAAGGGGGGATGAATAGAAAAACTAGACTTCGGCCTTTGACCCTTCACGGTTTTCTCCCTGCCTTATGGTGTTAGGAAAACTTGACTTGGAGGATTTTAAATTTCCCTATTTGACAACTTATATTGTTTTGAAGACATGAAAACCAGATAATGGGGAGTTATTTGGATGCCTATCCCCGAGATCCTACCTAGACTAAAAAATTTCTTTTGGCACCTCCAGTGGAGGAAAACTTAGTGATTTTTTAGAAATTTTTTAGACGTGGTTGTTTGAGAGATTGGGGGTGTGAACCAATCTTGTTGAAATTAAGTGGGAGTGGATAGTCTTGTCAAGAAAAGGGTGGTGCGTTTCAGAATCCCTTTGGAGGAAAATTATTTCAACCTCCACATTTCAAGATGAAAATTATGTGAATGAGTAGTGACTTTGTGTGTGAACAAGTGAAAGTGTGCCAAATTTTTAATAAGTTAGGTGTCACCTTGCTGCATGTGGAATTCATCTGGTCCATACAAGTCTTGATTACCTAATTAACTAAATGTCATTGGTACAACATTGCCAAATTTTAAATTCCCCAGAGAACTAGCATTTGAACATATGGGTCCTTACCAATCCTTTAACTCCCTAGTGTGATTTAATCTAAGAAAGCTTCAACAATTATCCTATATTGTGGACATGTGGGCATGTATGGGCCCATTACAAAACTTTTAAACTTTCCTAGTGATTTGATCTAAGAATGTAAATTCAAAACTATCCTATCTTTGTACCATGTGGTCATGTATGGGCCTGTTACAATTTTAGGATGTGTTTTGAAAAAAAACTAAGAAGAGTCTTGAGGGGGTTGTTGTCCTCTGCTAAATATTTTGTCTTTAAGGGAGATGAAATTTTCCCTCAATCATTTTTCTGATTCTCAAAATCGCTTTATGGTGCGAGAGAAGAGCATACTCAAAGATTGATGTTCAATTTTTGGTCCCAATGCAAGTAATTATATTTGTGATATAGAATGATTCCAATTTATCTTTAATCAAAGCAAGCCATCCATGTGGAAAAATGAAAGCAAAAGGAGGATAAATATGGTTTTTAACCCCCTAAATGCCTATGTTTTGACTAACCCTTCATGTGGAGAGGGAATATAAGTGTGGTGCATATTACAATCTGCATAGAATCGAACTTAAGAAGGCTACGGGCCTCCAAAAAATCACAAAAACCCTTACAATGTATAATTTTCTGGACAAATGCACGGGTCACAGAGTAGACAGAGGTGAATTGGGCACCAATGCGCAAATTAAAAATGATTATTTGGTGAAGTGTGCAGAATGCGCTAAGAAACACAGTGGGTTTGACACATGTTCTCGGAAGACACGCCTATGGGTTAAAAAGTCTGTGCACTTTCTATTAAATGGCTGTGAAAGAAATTTCGGATGAAATTCTCTCAACTTAGCTCTAAATTTAGCTTTTTGCAGGCAGGCATGAGTCGTTTATGGTTCCTGCAAGTTAAATAAACCAAAATGAAGTTCTCAAGCAACCCAAATGCGGGGGAAATTGATACTAATCCCCAGTGGAGTCACCAATCTGTTGCATCCCTTTGGTCACCTAAATGAGCAAAATAAGGATGCTTACAAGTCCAGTTGGGTTAGCTAGACAAGACAACGGTGAATGCAAGAGTTAGAAACATCAAGCATAAGAAATAAACAAAGAACTAAGATAATAACAATAAAATAAATTAAACTAGAGTGCATAAGACAAATACAACAAAGAAAAATAGACAACATGCATGCCAACAATGGATAAGTTTTATTAGTGGGAAAACACCAAAGAGAAAGGGAGACTTATGGGTCCCCTCTTCCTCCAAGGGAGGGCTCTTGAACCCCCAATGATTGATATCTTCTTACAAATAGAAAACTTGAAGGAAATGGTGAACAAATCCAAAGCTCATTCACTCAAGAGGTGATATGAATGGCTAAATGAGATGGTGCTTGTATGCTCTAATGAGGAAAGAGGTTCCTCTAAGAGAATATAGGCAACATAACAATGCAAATGAATTCCTTGAAAATATAGTGCACCCCTGGCCTCTGTTTATAGCAAAGCTTTGAGGCATTATTCAACCAGTCTTTAGTGTGAACAAGGGTCTCTTTAGGGCACTCTTAGGTCTTTGACCAACCCTCCACTTAGATTCAGCTTAGATTTGGGTGTCAAATCAACTTGGGAGATGAACCAGAAGTGGGTGGAAGGTTGATCAAAATCATAAATGCGTCGTTATGAGGTGTGCGTGACTTTTTGCATTCACAGTCACGCATCGGGTTCCTATGCGCTTTTCCGACTTTAGTCAACTATCACACGTGCACGCGCTACCTTTGTATCCTTAGCGCATACTGATTTTTTAACCAGTTGTATAGTTTTGTGCCCTTTGGAAATGCATTTTTTGGGCCATGGATGAACTAATGGCTATTTGAAGATGTTGGATTCCTGTAACAATTTGCGGATGCAATTATAGTGATAACAATATGCATAATGAATTTTAAATGTCCCATCTTGGGGAGTTGAATTTGTTCTTAAGGCTCTAGGTATCTCATCTAGATGAAGAAATTTTCATTTCCCAAACTAAGTACATCAACAAAATATTAAAGAAGTTAAAAATGGAAGACTATTGTTGTCCCTTGACCAAGTTTTGAGGATCCTTGGTCATTTTTGACCATTTTGGGACTTCTCCAGGCTGTCAAAGGCGGATCGCAAGATGAAGTAGAGATCGTGGGATATTGGCCTCGTTTTAGGGACGTTTTGGGTTTGGGGCTTATGTAATGGGTATGGGGATGTCGACCCATGGATTTACCCATGTTTAGGCCCATTTTGTAATGTATAAATATGTCTAGGCGATGTAAGAAGAGAGGATGATAAGGGAATCTATGTGATGTTGTGCCAAGTGTTAAAGTGCTAAGTATGAATTGTAAATGCTTCATGCATACTGTGTTCAGACTTCTAGAGCTAGGTGAAAGTCGTCTGTAGTTATTTGTGCATAGACTGTGGAAGGCTTTGTGTTGTAACTCAAGGAAGGAGGATCTAGCGAGGTGCGCATATATCCTATCCTCTGCGCAGTTGATTTGGAGGCTTTGTGCATGTAAGGAGATTGAAAGAAGATAATAAATAAGACATAGAGTTGGTGGACGTAGCCCCAGGGTGGGGGTGAACCATGTATATCCTGTGTTGTGAAAGATTTGTGCTTATGATTGTTCTTCGTTTATGTGATTCAATGCTTAGTGTGATGTTAGATGATAGATGAATCTGATATGGTATCTTAGTGTTGAATAATGTGAATGAATGATAGATATGATCTATGTTAGTATTCTTAATGCTTGAATCTATGTGAATACTATGCCAATCTATTATAAGGGTTTAGTTGTGCTATAAACTAAGACTGAATATTGACGAGTCATAATTGCTAAGTGATCTGTTAAGGTATTACAATCATAGATCTATGTCCCAGCTAAGGTTGTATACACTAGAGTCCTGCAACCACCCCTGCCTCTACCTCGGCTGAGACTTCATCTTCTTCGTAGGTATTGCCGAAAGGGATGGTAGTTAGGGTTTTGTTCATGCATTGTTGTAGCGTTGAACCCCGGGTCTGCCCATGTGCCAAAAAAATGTTCCATTGTTGGGACCTAAAACCGTGATTGCTGGGAACTGAGAAAGAAGACGTTTTGTGTGAATATCTGACCTAAAAATGTGATTGCTAGGAACTAAGAAAGAAGAAGTTATTTGCGAAGATCTGACCTGAATCTGTGATTGCTGGGAACTAAGAAAGAATACGTTATGTGCAAAGATATGACCTGAAACTATAAAATCTCTGTGCGTAGATCTGTCACCCTAGTGCGCAGTATTCTACTTAATCTGTAAAGCTCTGTTCTAAGAAGAGAAGTCCAATCTGAAGAAAAGAGGTAAGATCTTGAAGCTTTGTTCTCTGAGAAAGGTAAGAATAGTGAATTTTTTTAGATCTAGAAGCTTTGTTCTCTATTGAAAGTAAGATTAGTGGAAATTTTTGTTTCAAGAGTATGGATCTAGGTATGTTTGATAAATTTTGTCCTAGCCTGAAAACTAGGGCACAACTAGAAGAGAAGAGGTTTGATATGAGTAGATTTGATATAAATAATGAAAGATATGTTATTCATATCCATAGAAAGAATGTTTGGACTAACAAATGAATGCAGGATCCTAGAAAGAATTTTTTGCAGGCTAGCTACTATGATCCTAGTGCGTTGTACAGGAAAGGTTGGGGATCATTTAAAAGAAAATGAGGATTAACCCTTTGTTACAATTGCAGAAGATTAGGACATCTGGCTAAGGAATTCCCTTGTAGAATACCTAGTTATATTTGTTGTAAAGCTATGGACCATGAAGTTTTAGATTTCTCTAGAATGATTGCTAAGATTGAAGGAATGAATATGAGGCAAGACCATGAGAAAGGTCAAGACACTGAGACCATGGTAGAACCCTAGAAAGAATCAGAGACTGTATTGCTTCAAATAAAAGAAACCTTAAAGGACCACCAAAATATCAACTTATCAGAGATCTTCAAAGAAAAAGAATGCATAGAAGCACAGATAGGAGACTTCGACATAGACTATGTTCTAAAAGAAGAAACAGAGGTGAATATCATGACAGAAAGAACTTGGGAAACTTTAGGAAATCCTGTTATGATTACTTCATTGGGAGGAATAGGATTATTTAAAGGAAAAATGATAACGAAGTGTGGAAGGATCACCCAAGTATCTATGAGTTCTCATGGAACTTCAACAGAGGAAGATTTTGAGGTTGTTAAATTTATTGAGAACAACACTCCATTTACTATGTTATTAGGAAAAACCTGGATCAAGAAATATCAGGCCAGAAGAAAATAAGAGGAAATCTTAGTGTAGAAAAAACAGGAATTAAAAGATTTCATGACTAGGAGGATCGCACACTTGATTGAAGAACATGAGAACAGATCGAAGATATCTAAAACCAGGAACTTGGATGTTGAAGTTGGAAGAACACAAGAAGACTTACAGAAGACTGAAGCACCTACCTGTTGCCACAGGGGTAGACCTAGGGTTCAACACTACAACAACACACCAAAAAAACCCTAACTACCAACCCTTTCGGCAACACCTGCAAAGCAGATGAAGTCTCACCTGAGGTAGAGGCAGGGGTGGTTGTAGGACTCAGGTGTATGCAACCTTAGATGGGACACATATCTATGATTGTAATACTTAACATAGCACATAGCACCGACATTTCATCAATATTTAACTACTATTCTACTACGCAGGTAAAACAAAGCATTGCATCATTCACTCAGATATGATGTATTTAATAACTTATCATAAAGAGGTATATTAGATCTAGTATATTCAACTACTAAGCACATTCACATAGGTCATATCTAACATTCATACACATCATTAGCACAAAGCATAAACAGATCTATCTATCTATATCAAAGCACTTAGCAAGTAAAGACATAAACACATCAAGACATTGCACAAAGCATAACAACACAGTATCTACATGGTTCACCCCCACCATGGGGATACGTCCACCAAATATTCTTCTTTATTGTCTTCATTCAATCAATTACATGCACAAAGCCACAAAATCCTACTCTGCATAGGATAGAAGATCTGCATGCACCTCGCCAAATCCTCCTTCATTGAGCTAGGTTACAACACTAAGCCTTCTATAGTCACTTTCACTCAGCTTTGCAAGCCTCACATAGTATGCACAGATCACTTACAATCTTTCAATCAAGTAGATCTAGTGCTTAGCCCAATATCACACAGATATGCTGATCTTTGCCTCTCTTACATAGCCTAGACATCTATTTATACATTACAAAATAGGCCTAAAGATGGGTAAACCCATGGGCTGACATCCTATACCCGTTACATAATCCAAAATCCCAAAAATGACCCAAAAAGGGGCCGAGATCCCATTATATTTGATTCGTCTTGTGCTCCTCCTTTGACAGGCTATTGAAGTCCCAAAATAGGTCAAACTTGACCAAGGATATCCCAAAACTTGGTCAAGGGCCAACAGGCCCCCAACACTCACCTATGACTCGTCCCGAGTCACTTTGATTTGGGTAGTTCTACTTCAAAAGCCTCGAGCTTGGCTCGAGTGTCTTCGACTTGTTGTTGTGCGATGGCCTCTTGGATGACTACCTCATTCACAGGCCCCTCCAGGCATTGCTCAACTGCAATAACAACTTGCTCCAGTTCTGCTCCTTGGCCTTCTACCTCTGTGAACAATTGGTAGGCCTTATCTTGTATAGGTTGGAGTCTCTGAGTTACTTCCATAACTCTGCTCTAGATAATGTGGATCTGTTGTTGGGTGGTGCGTTTCTCTTGGGAGTGATTCATTCTTTCCATAAATGACAGGGGCTTCAACTACGCTTGTATCATTTCGGCTTGATGCTTCACCTCTTGGAGCTACGACTCCAGTGCCTTTAGTTATAGATTCTCTATAAGTTGCTCGTAGCTTTGGGAACTATGATCAGTAAGTTTCTTACATTCCATAGTAAGGTATTTTATTCTCTCAACTTCGCTTCAAGCAATTTCTTCTCTTTGGTCCCTTACATCTTATGGAGTTTCGGGCACTGTGCAGAGCTCTAAGTCTACGATGTGTTGTTGTAGCTGCTGGATAACTTTTGTGAGATGTTCCACTTGCTGTGTGACTCGATCTTCTGCCTTTATTTCGAAAAATATCACAGAGTGAAGTTCTTTATTAACCACTTCTTTTACTTCAAGTTTCTCTACGAGCAACTGTTCTTTTCCTTGTTGTATCTATGATTTTTCTTCGTCGAACTTCACTTGGATATCAATCTCATCCTGTTCTGAAGCTCGACGTTATTTAAAAATTACTCCTTTTACTTGCATCAAAGCCTAGGTGGTTTGTTCTATTTCTTCTTGTTCTCATCGGAGGTGAGATTTGACTGTATTAGCTATTCGGTGGAGTTGGGATGGCGCATCTCCCAACTCTGGCTCTCTCGGCACAGTGGAGACTATGCGACTAGACTGAAGGGCCTGTTATACCCCTTGGAGTTCAACTTCAATCCTATCATACATTTATTCTCTCTTGGTCATTTGTTTCTGTGCTATTTCCAACGAGGCATCATTCAGGGATGCGATGATGAAATCAAAATCATCGGAGGTGAGGATGGTATGCATCTTCATCATGGTGGCTTTAGTCTTCTTCTGGGAAGAAGGTTTCGGGGGGGAAACCTTCCTCTTATTCAAGGGATCCTCTTCATCTATGGGTGGTGTTACTTTGTTGGGCCTATGTTCATCTTTGACTTTGCTACCACCCCCTCAGTCAAGTGACATGGAAGCAGTCTTCCCTGAGGTGCTTCTTAAGTTGTGGACCTCCTTGGTCTTTTATGGTCTATTGTTTCTGGGTGTATTATGTTCTTTATGGGTGTCTCCTGGGTTGTCAATATTAGATATATTTCCATGGTTGGTGGGGATAAGGAGGTTAGTGGACCATTCCTTAGTGATTTCCTCTAGGTCTTCTTCTGTAAGCTTATAATATGTCTAGAGATGCTCTTTATGTTCATCTACCCGTGTTGTATTGTAGGTGATGTGTTGATCTGCGTTGAACTTCATCAGTGGTCAAAACCTTTTTAATGTGTTTGGAGTTATTCTAGGCTCAAATTCGATGGATATCTTTAGCTGGAGGTAGTATGTATGAAACACAACATTCGAATGCCACTGTTTGTTCATATATGTTGAATACCATAGGGTAGTGAACTTCGTGAAAAGTGGTTCAAACGACTCTATGTATGGGAAGGTCATGCATTTCGACATCTTCGAGGAAAAAAATGAAATGAGGACCAAGAGCCAGTTGAAATGGAATTCATAACCCTGGTCTTGGGATTATTCACAATCAAGTTCCAACTAGTTAACTAGGTACTTCGCCCAGTTCATTTGTAGGCCTTCTGCGCACTTCCCTGCAAGGTCAACGATAAAGTCGGTGAACTGCGTAGGCCGGTTCTTTATTACTAACTTCCCAGTGATCATTTAGCATGCGAGGCACACTGTGTCACTCTGGATGGAAGCTACCTTGTAGCCTCTTGTACCTTTATCAATATCACCATAGGTGTCCTTTATCTTCTGTGCAAGTGCACTATCCATGGATTTTCCTCGATAAAAGTTCTGCGGGTCAGGTCCTTGCATACTTAGGCCTATGATCCTATGGATCAGTGTTGGCTCAACTATAATGCGGCAGTATAGCCATAAGTATCTATCATGGTAACATGATAATAGAAACTTGACACAAGCATTTAATTCCTGGTGTCTTCCAAAGTGTGGGATCTTCATGATGTTCAACAGGGTGGACTGCGTGAGGTTCATTATCCATGACTGGGGAATGATATTCACATTATTTCCTTTATTTCTGGTCAGGTACTTGTATGGAGAAAGCATGCCATAGATATTGTGATCTCCAAGGTTGAAGTCGTTGAAATTTAGTGCTGCGATCTTATCCTGTTCTGTTCGAACTACGTGTATCCCCTTTGGGAGGTACGCAGTAACTATGGTATATTTGAAATATCATGGAACACTGTCATGGTTCACCGTGCCAACCAGAGGTGAGATGTAATCAGACAGTATGGCTAGAATCAATTTTTTATTTGTGAGGTCGTCTTTATGCTTGGTTCTCTTTTCTGTTGATGGACGGGATGGTCCTACTCCACGAGCAGTCGACGAGAAGGCTTTCACTATCCTCGTCGATGAATCTTGGATACCTTCATACATCAACATGAATCTTTTAGTCATGAGGTCAATCAAAACTTATTCAACAACTTTCTCTGAAGTGCTGAACTTGGTCGACATACACACTCAAGATTGAAAATCTCGGGTTCAGGGAGTAACTTAGACACTGCAACATGATAGAGGGAAACAACGTAATGAGCACTATGAAAAATCAATGAGTTTGTGGGCTTAGATTCATGGTTAGAAAAAATGTTCTCATGGCATGGGGCGACAATATAAATAGATAACTTGGCAAAAAATCTCTTGCAACAGGCGGCAATGGGAAAGAAGCCTTCATTAACTCTATTATGTCTGTTACGGTGTGGTCCATGGGTCTGGTGGTGAACCATAAATGTCTTTTTGTCCATTCAGAGGGTCAGTCAAATGGTTATATTGGTCCCAACGGCTATATTTCTTTGCCATGGCGAAGTGCTATGTGATGTTGTTCTATCATCCTGGCGAAGTTCCAATTTTTTAAACTTTCTATCTGTGAAGTTCCTTCTGGAACCTTCTGTGACTTGTCGATATTAGCTCTCTTCTTATTGAGCTTTCTATCCTTCTTTCCAGTGAGCTTTGTCTGAATATTCCTTTTTCTATTCTAATTCTTATCTTCTTGCAACATAGTTACTTCACGCTATTGAGATTCTTTCCTAAGATTCGAGGTTGATACTTATTCTTTATCTAGAATAGGTACTTCAATATTATGTGGGTCATATAGTGTTCTTTCAACTTCGACATCTGAGTCTTTGGTGTTAAATAGCTTCGATCTATTCTTCTGTTCTTCAATCAAGTGTGCAATATTTCTATTCATTAAATCTTTTAACTCATGCTTCTTCTGCTCTAAAATTTTTTCTTCTTATTTCCTTATGGCCTGATCTTTTTCAATCCACGGTTTTCCTAGTAACATGGTAAATGGGGCATTATTCTCAATAAATTTAATAATCTCAAAATCTTCCTCTATCGAATTTCCATTGGCATTCATAGATATCCTGGTGAGATTTCCACATAGGTTTATCAACTTCCCTCTAAATATCCCTATTCCTCCCAATGAAGGAGTCATAACAGGCTTCCCTAAAAGTTCCCAAGTTATTTTTGTCTTGATATTCAACTTTGTTTCCTCATCTAGAACACAGTAAACGTTGATGATTCATATTCTTTCTTCAAGGCATTCTTTTTCTTTGAATATCTATGATAAGCTGACATGTCGGCGATCATTTAGGGTTTCTTTTATCTGCAACAATTCTTTCTGTGATTCTTTTTGGGGTTCTTCCATTTCTGGATCTACCTTAGGGTTTTCTTGCCTCATGTTCATTCCTTTAAGATTAGCAATCATTCTAGGGAAATCCAATACTTCATGGTCCATATCTTTGCAATAGAGACAACTAGGTATTCTCCCATGAAATTCCTTAGCAATATGTCATAGTTTTCTGCAATTGTAACAGAGGGTTAATCCTCTCTTTCTTTTAAATGATCCCCAACTCTTTATGTACCGCGCGCTAGGATCATAGTAGCTAACCTGCAAACAGTTATTTCTAGGATCCTTCATCCACTTGTTAGTCCAAACATTCTTTCCATGCATAGGTGTAAAATATCTTTCACTATTCTTATCAGATCTATGCGTATCAAACCTTCTTTCATCTATTAATGCCCTAGTTTTCAAGCTAGGACATAATCTATCAAACATACCTAGATCCATACTTTTGAAACAAACATTTCCACTTATCTTACTTCTACAAAGAACAAAGCCTTTAGATCTAGAACTTTTCACTATTCTTACCTTTATCAGAGCACATGGCTTGCATATCTTACCTTTTTAACAAAAAATTCTCACTTTTACCTTTCTCAAAGCACAAAGCATTCAGATCTTACCTCTTTTCTTCATATTTGACCTCTTTTCTTTATATCTGACCTCTTTTCTTCAAATCTGACCTCTTTTCTTTAGATCTGGCCTCTTTTCTTCAAATCTGACCTCTTTTCTTCAGCACAGAGCTTTATAAATGAAGTAGAATACTGCGCACTAGAGTGAAAGATCTATGCATAGAGATTTCATAGTTTCAGGTTAGATGTTTTCATAAAGATTCTTCTTCCTTAGTTCCAAACAATCATAGTTTCAGGTACCGGCAATGGAACCATTTGTTGGCATAGGGGCAAACCCAGGGTTCAACGCTACAACAATGCACCAACAAAACCCTAACTACCGTCCCTTTTGGAAACACCTGCAAAGCAGATGAAGTCACACCTGATTGAGAGGCAGGGGTGGTTGCAGAATGCAGGCATCTGCAACCTTATTTGGGACATAGGTCCGTGATTGTAATACTTAACATAGCATTTAGCACTGACAATTCATCAATATTTAACCACTATTCTACTATGCAGGTAAAACATAGCATTTCATCATTCACTCATATCTGATGTATTTAAGAACTTTTCATAAAGAGGTAGATTATAACTAGTAGATTCAAGCACTAATCACATTCACATAGGTTATATATAACATTCATACACATCATTAGCACAAAGCATAAACATATCTATCTATCTATATGAAATCACTTAGAAATTAAAGACATAAACACATCAAGACATTGCACAAAGCATAACAACATAGTATTTACATGGTTCACCCCCCTGGGGCTACATCCAACAACTCTTCTTCTTTACTATCTTCAGTCAATCATTTACATGCACAGAGACACAAAATCCTACTCCATATAGGACAAGAGATTTGCGTGCACATCGCCAGATCCTCCTTCCCCGAGCTAGGTTACAACACTAAGCCTTCTACAGTCACTTTAAATTAGCTCTGCAATCCTCACATAGTATGCATAGAGAACTTACAATCCTTCAATCACATAGATCTAGCACTTAGCCCAATATCACACAGATATGTCGATCTTTTCCTCTCTTACATATCTTCGACATCTATTTATACATTACAAAATAGGCCTAAACATGGGTAAACCCATGGGCTGACATCCCATACCCGTTACATAATCCCAAATCCTAAAAAGGACCCAAAAAGGGGTCGAGATCCCACGATCTCTGCTTCGTCTTGTGATCCTCCTTTGACAGGTTGTCGAAGTCCCAAAATAGGTCAAACATGACCAAGGAGCTCCCAAAACTTGGTCAAGGACTAGCACTACCCTAGATAGAGAAGAAGTATTGCCCCTCAACCCTAGTAAAGACCATCAACAATGTGAAGCTACTATGCCAAGAGGAGATAAGAATCAGAATGGAAAGAGGAATACCGAGATGAATCTCACTAGAAAGAAGGCTAGAAAACTTAGTAAGAAGAGAGAAAATATTGAAAAGTTACAGAAGGTTCTAAAGGAAACTTTGTTGATTAAGGTTGGTTGTCATTGATGTCAACCCTTGAAGAAAGACTCGTAGTAAAAAGGTTTGGGTAATGGACCCAATAGTGTTTGATGTAAATATGACTCATTATTTTTTTTTCATGGTTGATAAGAAGTAAATATGGATGAACTCCAAAGTGGTCCCCTTATGGT
>JZKD02S1596003.1:0-10013 GCA_000966675.3 Picea glauca
TGCATTCATCATTCAATCTCCTCACATTCCAAATGTAATACCCCTAGGACTAACCCCAACTGTAAATGTAAATGCAAATGTACTTAATCTGGTGAGTTGTTTGATATCATTTTGCATGCACCTTCCATGGTATAGTGCGCACATGTACTATGCACTAAAATGATGAAGTGTGCACATTCCAGGATACCACATGCAACAAACTTAAGTGCACACAATTTTGAGGCCAAAGAGCCTTTTGTGTATATGTTGTGTTTTATAGGATGGTGATCCAATTATTATAAGCTAGGAGGCTTATGTGTTGAATTAGGCCAAAGAGCCTAGATGTTAAAGGCCAGTGAGCCTATTTTTTTTATATGTATTATCTTTAATATACTACATTTTTGCATGTAGACCGACCATGATAAAAGAGTATGGGGGATTAAACTTCACTAGTTAGGGAAAGGGGGATAAAATTTAAGGATAAGGGGATAAGATAGGGAGCTTAAGCCAAAAAGGAATATTATATTAATATTCCTTAAAGTATAAAGTATGGATAATTATTTTATCCTAAGTTCTAAGGATGGGGACAAGTGGGCCAAAGTAGTCATCAACATGACAAGTGTCAAGTTGGGAACATGCATACATATAGTTTGGACTGATTTCATTTGGCTATTCATTCAATGATTCCATCATCATTCACTCAATCAGTCAGTTGTCCTTTGCACCTTCCTATACTTGTATTTGTACCCATGCCTATACCTATATCCATACCCATACCTATATATGTATCTAGATAGCTTAGGAGCTGGAATGAAGAGGTGGTTTTTCAGGCCCATGAGAAATTCTCTCGAGGTGAGAGAATTGTTGGGAATTGAATTCCCGAAGGTGCCAAACTGAAGCTACAAGGATCTGAGACTTCCTGTCGGACTTGTTGTTGAAGCTCAGAAATTAAGTGGGGCAGTCGAAGGATTGTTGAGTAGAGAATGGGAAAACTTCCTTTGGTGGGACAGACATGTGGGGAATGAGGGACTGTAGGCTATTAGTTTGAGTTGGCACCTTTGATGGAGTCTTTCTTGTTGTCTGAGATACATCATCCTGGTTAGGAATCCCTTTACCCGGGTGGAGTTTAGTCCCATCTCGGGCATGACCCACTACTAAGAGTGATGAGCATTGTGGTCTAAGTCTGGGAGGTTTGTGGAAGCTTGCATGCAGTTGGTGATATTCTTACCAAGATAAGTGTCAATTGTGTGTTAAATTACATGTTGCATTATTATTTATGTGTTTATTTTTATTGGTTTTTCCTGTGTGTTGCATCTTTATTTTTATTATTATTCTGTATGAATTTTTGCACTTGCATAATGTATTTATCTATTTTAAGTTATATAGATATATAAAGTTATGCAATAATTTTTGTGTGTTTATGTTTTAATTTTGTATATAGTTCGAATTTTTTTATGTGGCATAACCCAGCTGGATGTTGGGGATGTTACAATATGGTATTAGAGCTCCAATTTTCAACACTAATCCTGGATGGGCCGAGCAAGTTGAATTGAAGTGAAATTTCATAGATAATTATTTTGAAGTGGCCAAATTTCAAGTTACAAAGTGTCCATGGTAAAAAGTAGAAGCAATTGAGTGGAATTGGGGAAAAGCTCCAATTGTTGTTGTTAAATTCATGGGAAAATTGAGAAATTTGGCCAAGTGGTGAGATATTCTTAATTTAATATCTATTCTAGCAAATTCAGAACTGAAATTGGTCAAATTTGAAGTTACAGGGAAGCCATGACATATGGAACGAGATTAGTTGATTAAAATTCTCAATTCGTGAATTGAGTTTGAGAAATATTTGTTCAAGGAATGTCAACCAACAATGACTTGTTGTTGTAGAGGTTGAATTGGTGTTATTAGGGTGAAATTGAACAAATTTCATAGTTGCAGAATGTCTAAGGTGAAAATTGGGATAAGGTTAGGAAAAAAACCCAATTTCTACAGCAGAATTCATGAGGAATTGATGTGCATAAAAATGAATGTGTGCAGGTGTGCACACTAAAAATGCATGATGCGCAATGAAAATCTTGTGATGTGTGGAAAATAAGGGTGTGTGGCTTCACATGCTAAAATTTGGTGTTGCTTGGTGTAGAGTAGTAATGCACGAAAAATATTGGTGCATAGGGGTACACACTTAAATTTGGCGTTGCGCGGTGCAGAGTGGTAATGCGCATAAAATATTGGCATGTGGGTGTGCACACTTAAATTCGGCGTTGCACGGTGTAGAATGGTAATGCATGAAAAATATTGGTGTGGGGGTTTGTGCACTAAATTTAGCATTGTGCGGTGTGGATTGAGTTGCACATGCATAATATTGGCATACGCGGTGTGTGCACACATAATAATGGTGCACGTAGTGTGCACAATATTGATAGAGAACAGAGGAATTTTGTTGGTGCATGTGCAATGTGGGTGTATGTTGTCATGTGACAATTTAATTAATGGTGTGCATGAAGTATTGGTGCACGGTGGGGGCATGATAAAATTTGGCACGGTGCAGCACATAGATTGCAATGTGTGTGGAATATTAGCATGTGACACAAAAAAGTTGTGCACAACAGGTATTAGTGCATGAACCAAAATTGTGTGTGGTGGATAGTGGCGTGTGACACAAAAGTAGTGTACGGTGGATATTGGCACATGACACAAAAGTAGTGCATAGTGGATATTAGCGTGCGACACAAAAGTATTGCACACTATTTATTGGTGCGATAGAGAAGTGATCCACATTGATTATAGGTGTGTGGAGCATGCACTACCTTATGGTTTTGTTGTTCATGATAATTATGGGTGTACATGTTAAAATTTGTGCATGCAAAGTCGTTTGGATGATCTAGAACATCAGAAAACCAATAAATTTCTGCAACATTNGCTATTTCGTATATCATTTTTGTGTATTGTGAAGATTATGTTGGATATTTTACTGTTATTCTGTCATTTCTAGCATTTCATTTCTGTTCTGCATATTTTATATATCTGGTATCTTTCAGTACCCATGCATATACCTATATCCATACCCATACTTATATATGTACCTAGATATCTTAGGAGCTGGAATGAAGAGGTGGGTTTTCAGGCCCGTGAGAAATTCTCTCGAGGTGAGATAATTGTTGGGAATTGAATTCCTGAAGGTGCCAAACTGAAGCTACAAGGATCTGAGACTTCCTATCGGACCTATTGTTGAAGCTCGGAAATTAAGTGGGGCAGCCGAAGGATTGTTGATTAGAGAATGGGCACACTTCCTTGGGTGGGACAGACATGTGGGGAATGAGGGACTGTAGGCTATTAGTTTGAGTTGGCACCTTTGATGGAGTCTTTCTTGTTGTCTCAGATACATCATCCTGGTTAGGAATCCCTTTACTTAGGTGGAGTTTAGTCCCATCTCAGGCATGACCCACTGCTAAGAGTGATGAGCAGTGTGGTCTAAGGCTGGGAGGTTCGTGGAAGATTTCATGCAGTTGGTGATATTCTTACCAGGATAAGTGTCAATTGTGTGTTAAATTACATGTTGCATTATTATTTATGTGTTTATTTTTATTGGTTTTTCCTGTGTGTTGCATCTTTATTTTTATTATTATTCTGTATGAATGTGTGCACTTGCATAATGTATTTATCTATTTTAAGTTATATAGATATATAAAGTTCTGCAATAATTTTTGTGTGTATATGTTTTAATTTTGTATACAGTTCGAATTTTTTTATGTGGCATAACCTAGCTGGATGTTGGGGATGTTACAATATGGTATTAGAGCTCCAATTTTCAACACTAATCCTGGATGGGATGAGCAAGTTGAATTGAAGTGAAATTTCATAGATAATTATTTTGAAGTGGCCAAATTTCAAGTTACAAAGTGTCCATGGTAAAAAGTAGAAGCAATTGAGTGGAATTGGGGAAAAGCTCCAATTATTGTTGTTAAATTCATGGGAAAATTGAGAAATTTGGCCAAGTGGTGAGATATTCTTAATTTAATATCTATTCTAGCAAATTCAGACCTGGAATTGGTCAAATTTGAAGTTACAGGGAAGCCATGACATATGGAACGAGATTAGTTGATTAAAATTCTCAATTCGTGAATTGAGTTTGAGAAATATGTGTTCAAGGAATGTCAACCAACAACGACTTGTTGTTGTAGAGGTTGAATTGGTGTTATTAGGGTGAAATTGAACAAATTTCATAGTTGCAGAATTTTTAAGGTGAAAATTGGGATAAGGTTAGGAAAAAAACCCAATTTCTATAGCAGAATTCATGAGGAATTGATGTGCATAAAAATGAATGTGTGCAGGTGTGCGCACTAAAAATGCATGATGCACAATGAAAATCTTGTGATCTGTGGAAAATAAGGGTGTGTGGCTGCACATGATAAAATTTGGTGTTGCGTGGTGCAGAGTAGTAATGCGCGAAAAATATTGGTGCGTAGGGGTACACACTTAAATTTGGCGTTGCGCGGTGCAGAGTGATAATGTGCAGAAAATATTGGCATGTGGGTGTGCACACTTAAATTCGGCGTTGCACGGTGCAGAATGGTAATGCATGAAAAATATTGGTGTGGGGGTTTGCTCACTAAATTTGTGCGGTGTGGATTGAGTGGCACATTCGTAATATTGGCATATGCGGTGTGTGCACACATAATAATGGTGCACGTAGTGTGCACAATATTGATAGAGAACAAAGGAATTTTGTTGGTGCACGTGCAATGTGGGTGTATGTTGTCACGTGACAATTTAATTAATGGTGTGCATGAAGTATTGGTGCACGGTGGGGGCATGATAAAATTTGGCACGATGCAGCACATAGAGTGCAATGTGTGTGGAATATTAGCATGTGACACAAAAAAGTTGTGCGCAACAGGTATTAGTGCATGAACCAAAATTTTGTGCGGTGGATAGTGGCGTGCGACACAAAAGTAGTGCACGGTGGATATTGGCACGTGACACAAAAGTAGTGCATAGTGGATATTAGTGTGCGACACAAAAGTATTGCACACTAGTTATTGGTGTGATAGAGAAGTGATCCACATTGATTATAGGTGTGTGGAGCATGCGCTACCTTATGGTTTTGTTGTTCATGATAATTATGGGTGTACATGTTAAAATTTGTGCATGCAAAGTCGTTTGGATGATCTAGAACATCAGAAAACCAATAAATTTCTGCAACATTTTATACTGTTTGAAGGTCATCTTTTTGCAGTGCATTTTTGAGGCCCTAAACAACATTTTTAGCTACTCAAAAACCTCGAGAAAAGAGTGTACCTTAGAGTGTACCAAGGTACATTTTTCCTCTACAAATCAAATGAAAGATCCAAAAGAGAGTGTTCTAATGGTGTAAATAGTTTTTCAAACAAAGATTTTATGAGGAAGTTACAGGACAAATAATGGAGGGTAAATTTTAAGACTCAACTAACTTCGAAGGGCCATAACTTTCTGCTCTGGAATCAGATTGAAGCACAGGAGCAGTCTATGGAAAGATATTGAACCACATAAAATATTCCTAAAGATGAATTAAAATTTTTGGCATGTTAAAAATGTTTAATATGGAAAAGAAGGTACTTGTAGCATTCCAGACCAAAAACACTAATTGGCCTAGAACTTTAGCAGGCTGTAACTAGCATTCCATAGCCCAGAAAGAGGTGAAACTTGGAAAAAATAACAAAAATATGTATATGAAGAAACCCAATTGAGGTCCTGCTAAAAATCCAATGGAGTAGGTGAAAAGGTGCATAATTACAACACAGAATTGCACCAAGTTGAAGAGTGAACAAAACAATTAATGGGTAATTTTCAAATAACCATAACGTTCTACTCAAGACTCAAAATTGAGAATGGAAGCAAGCATTATAAATGTATTGGAAAATAGAATATAATTATTCACCCAGAAAATTGATCTGAGAATTCAATTTTTGGGAAATCAGAAGAAATAAATATGATGCATTATTGAATCACAATGGTTCATATTTTCATGAAATTGTTGAAATAGTTAGCCTGGCAAAGTTTTGATGGCTGCACATTTTGCAGAGTTAAGAACAACTAGATCGTATCAGGATTAGCACAGAGTGCATAGGAATGGAAGATGCACAAGGGGGATTATAGCTAGGAATATGATATCATAGGGATGTATTTACATATGGGAATTGAAGGAACAAACTCCAATGAACATGAATAAGGAAGGGATCAAAAAATGAATATGGTAGAGACCATTAAAAATTTGCAGAAGGATGTCCAAATACATAAAGATGATAATGAAAGTATTATGAGAGCCAAGGAGAAACGGGAGGACTTCAACATGAATTTAATGTAGATCTTGAATAGAATAGAAAATAAATTGGATAAGGAGAGTGGCTCTAGCAAATCTGGAAGTCACAGGTCTCCTGATGAGAAAAGAAGAATAAGAAGTGTTAACAGACATCACCATCAGTCCCCAAGGCATTTCAATAAGAGAGAACAGAACAACTCAATTTCATTCCCTATCAGGAAGCATAAGAGGTCGGGGGTGGATGATCTACAAGGAGAAATGAACAAATTCAAACCTCCTACATTTAATGGTGAGGAAAAGAAGGATGAAGATGCAGAGACATGGTTGTTGGGAATGAGAAAGTATTTTCAATTGCATAATTATTATTCTCATGCATAAGGAATAATTCCATCTATCAACTCAAGGGAAAGACATCCATGTGGTGGGATTATCTTGTGCAGGTGCAACACATTAAAGAGAAAAATGTTACTTGGAAGGAATTCAGGAAGTATTTTTAAAAGAAATACTTTACTAAGAGATACTATGACAAGAAAATGAAAGAGTTCTTTGAACTCAAACTTAGGAGTATGACCATAGATGAATATGAAATAAGTTTTTTAGAAATGTTGAAGTATGTTTCTTTCATCAATGATTATATAGTTAAGATTCAAAGGTATTTGAGTGTATTTTCACCATTCATCAGTGAAAAAATACAATATGATGATCCAAAAACATTAGAGGATACCATAAGGTGAGCTAAATGCTTATATGATCAGCAAAAAGCAAGGCCAACTTTCCAAAAATCTTGGGAAGACAAAAATAAATTCAAGATGGATCAGAGGAAGAAGGGGATTAAGACACCATTGTTTAGAAATAATCCTCAGGGACAACCAACTTCCAAAGAACCTTGAATGAAGGAGACAAGGGGTCAAATAACAAGTCATCCACCTATTCAATGTTGGGGTTGTAAAGGAGATCATATGTATAAATATTGTCCTCACAGAGGTGAAAAAGTGAGGATTGTTCACAATGTACATCAAGCTGAAATAGTGGAGGACATGGGCATAAATGTAACAAGGGTATATGCATCCCTGGACAACAAGAAACAAGATAATTGGTCACATATTATTGAAGTGGAAGGTATGATCAACAACCAAACCATTGTTATTTTAATTGATTCAACAGCTAGTCATAGTTATATAGATCTTAATATGGTGGAAATTTTGCATTTTCCAAGAAGAAAGCATGGGAAATATTGGTTGGTGCAACTGGCTACTGGAGCCAAAAGAAACGTTAATAATATGGTTAATTCATGTCCTATGGACATGAATGGACTCAACACCAAGGAAGATTTGAACATATTTCCTTTAGGTTCCTATGACTGTATAATTTGGATGGATTGGTTGGACCAAAATCATGTTATCCTCGACTATCAAAAAAAGGCATTTACTTGCTTGGATGAGGAAGGGAACCTAAGGACATTGAAGGGAATTCTCAGGTTAGTAACCATCATATAAATTTTAGCATTGCAACTGAAGAAATGTTACAAAAAAGGGTTTCAAATGTTTGCAGCTCATATGGAAGAAACACCTAAATATAGGGTGTCAAATATTGAATATTATGTAGTCTTAAAATAGTTTGGAGATGTGTTGAAGGAAATACCATGATTACCCTCTAAAAGAGACATTGATTTCTCCATAAATTTGATGCCTGGATCAACTCCAGTATCCAAGACTCCCTATAGGATGAGTACACCATAATTGAAGGAGTTTCAAATGCAACTTGAAGAGATTATGAAGAAGGGTTATATACGGCCAAGTGTGTCACCTTCGGGTGCCCCAGCTTTATTTGTGAAGAAAAAGGATGGAACATTGAGACTTTTCATTGACTTCAGGAATTTGAACAAGGTAGAAGTGAAGAATAAGTATCCTTTGCCAAGGATCAATGACCTCTTTAATCAATTGAAAGATGAAATTTTTTTCTCCAAGATTGATCTTAGGTCAGGTTATCATCAAGTAATAATTAAATAAGAAGACATCAATGAGACTTCTTTCAGAACAAGGTATGGTCATTATGAGTTCACAGTGATTCCATTTGGGTTATCAAAGGCACTAGTTGTATTCATGTGTTTAATGAATGGTATTTTCATAGAATACTTAGATAACACCTGCAAATTTGGGTCATTTTGCGATGAATATTTCACCTCTCTTGCAATGTTATGTCGTGGATATTGCGACGAATCTTGAGTCTCTGAAACATTTTTTTATTTCACGTGGAAATTTCGACGAACTTGAATTAACGTTGCAAGAGTGACGACCCTAGGGAACTTTTCACAATTGCGATAAAAAAATAAATATCATTGCCAATATGACAATATAGGCAAACTAAGTGAAGCCAACAGTTCGTCTCAATTGTGATGACCATTGTGATGGAAATTTTTGTTATCTATATAGCTTATTCGTTGCAGTATGTTATGTTATCGTCGAAATTGCGACGAAAATTTTTCTTTGTTTATATAGAAAATGGGTCGCAGAAATTTGTATTGTCATCTCACTTGTGACGACAACATTTTTTTCATTATATAGCAAATTTGTTGCAGGAACGACAACATTTATTTGTTTATATAGAAAATGTGTCGCATCAATTTTTTTGTCATCGCACTTGTGATGACAACATTTTTTTGTTTATATAGAAAATGCGTCACAGGAATGACAACATTTCTTTGTTTATATAGCAAATGTGTCACAGGTATATTATTGTCGTCGAAATTGCGACGAAAAATAATTATTTAAAAATAAAAATAATAAATTATTTTAGGTGGAAATATTAATATTAATATTACCATATTAATAACTATCAATAGAAAACATTGACATTATTTATTATTTATATTAATAACTTCTTTTGCATGGGGACTTGGTGTTTTTTCCAACAACCAAGAAAAAGCTTATGCACTTTGGAAAGGATTGAAAATTTCTAAAGGTTCATGTGCTCAGTAGTTGGTTGTAGTGAGAGATTAAAAAAAAATCATTAACCATATGGAATTCATTATGTGCTAAAATAGTCTCATTCAAGGTTACAAGGTTACATATAAAATAAATAATGCAATATAGAGTATGAAATACTCAAAGAAAATGTGTCTAAACTGAAATATGTGCTCAGGTGGTACAACAACTATTTGATAATAATTATTTCAATAGGTCAATGACAATGTATGGCTTTTATGTAATAGTTTCACATGGTGTATTTTACAAATACAAAACACAATCCTAAGACTCTAACACAACACTAATGAACTTCACTCAAATAGTTAAATAGTAATTAGGCCTTCCAATTTCTTCAATGTATGGTGATGCAACCCACCATAGAAAACACATGAAGGCATGAGAGACACTATGATTCCACTATAGGGGAATATGAAAGGGGAAATATGGGAAAATAAATCATCTATCTCCAAGGTCATTCTCAGAACTCATATTCTTCTACAATGTGCCTTAAATGAAGCCACATACCTTCTTTGACTTATCAACCAATCCTTGAATCTATGTAATAGGTTGGTGGGGAAAGTCTTTTCACATAAAAATGGGATCATGGGTTGAGTACAATCTTCATGCCATGGGAAGTCTAAGAGTCCTACATTCTGCTATTTATAGGTAATGTCATCCATCATTTCCACCAATGATATCATTTTCATTGACTCTAACATTGTGGGAAGCACTCTAACATTAATTCTCTACATATTTCATGTTTTATTCTC
>JZKD02S1596004.1:0-10013 GCA_000966675.3 Picea glauca
TGCCATGACGATCGTAGATCTGTGCACACCTTTTAATCACCATTCCGGACCCACCCCCACCGTTAAAGGCAGAATGGTCGGGGGGGTCTGAAATTCAATCTCAACCGTAGATCTATGCGCCAACCTCTCCACCATTCATTTATGTGTTGTCTTTACTCTGTGAGCGCGAAGTCATATTTGCTCCAAAACTTAGGATAAGTGCATTATGTGGATTTTGTGCACTGCTTCCCTTGAAAATAATTTGCAGAGATGAAATATTATTTGCAAACCTATACACCCAGAGTGAAAAATTCCAGTCAACAGATGATCCTATGAATCATAGGGTTATAACAGGTTCCACCAAACGAACCTTGATTATTCAAAGCCCGATTTTGATAAATGAACTAGTTACACCCTATCGGGTATTTTGTGATTGTTATGAGTTGGTGAAATAATGTTGAGAGTGGATTTTATTATTGCTATATAGTCGTTGCATTATTTATTATGATAGTTGAATCGATGGCTTGGCATAGATAAATTGGTTGATTTGAGAAGTTGTAAATGGGCATACAATCGTTGCCTCCTTTTGTGATAAAAGTTTGATTGATAACTCAACATTGTTTTATGTTTTGATTTGGAGTAATTAGACAATTACAGTCACATAAATGTTCTTTGCGTTTTGAGTGGTCTGTGTGTTCCTACAACGTAATATAAATTGTTTTGGTGGTTGTTGTGTGTTTAATATATCCTGATCGGGATCATTACAAATTGGAAATTTGGTGTCAGAGACTTGGTTGTCTGTTGTGTATGTTTTATGGTTATTTTGCATCATATCGTTTGATTGCACCATCAGAGATGGGCACGGGTTTTATAATAGTATGGTTCCATTGCAATTTAATTGTTAAATTGGTTAGAGTAATGGAATCGGGCACATTTTTAAAAGAAATTGTGTCTGTGTTTGACTTGAGGAAATAATTTATGGACAATGGTTGATGGTTTTGATGTTGAACAGTGTTGAAACAAATGACTGTGTGTTCATTGGAATTTGTTTTAAATATTAAATGGAAGAAGTGAGAGGAAACAAAATTCTTTACACAGGATGTTCGATGGTCATGTTGATTTTGAATATGATGACACTTCATTAATTAAAAGTGTTAAAAATTTAAATGTCGACAGTGGACAATTTTAACACACAGTAATGGTTAAATTGACCACATTGATTGTTAATTGGTGCTGGAATAGTGGTTTTGAATACATAACTATTTTATGGATTACTTAATTAATTTTTTGAACAATATCCTCTATTTTCCCCTACCATTATTTCACTTTTCGCTAATTACAATCCCCTCGCCTTCCCATATTCATTATCCACTCCTTGTTTTTAAAATTTAATTACAGTTAATGGAAACTCTGTATTATGACAGTTTACGATCGAGGGATGGATTAGAGTGATATATTCTTTGGTTTACATTACAGTTGATTGTTTGTTGTCTACGAGAAGTAATCATGATCTTTTCCCCCTCATTTTAACATTTTTCGCTCAATACAAACCCCTCGCATATCCCATAACCTTTGTTCACCCCCTGCTTATTGACAACTATTAAACAATTTGTATGGATTGGATTGCATGAGTCTAATATGTTGCTGAGCCAAATTTTATTTCATATTTTAAAAGAGTTTTCATGTATGGTTGTTAAAGAAACTATTTTCTAATCAATTATGCATACAAGAGTGAGATTTTTCAGTAGAGGAAACCATGGAAAAGGTAACCGAGGGAGAGGTAATTGGAACAGGGGCCCAAGAAGGCCAAGATTCTCTATACACTTTGATGCAGACTCGCAAGAGTTAGGCCAGCTATTTCAATATGGGTTTTTTAACTGGATTGGGAGAGGAGTGGTCAAACCTAGGCCCAAAAGGCCTCCCTTCCAAGCCCCACAGGTCCCTAGTATTCCTATGCCTCCTCATGTCTCACTATAGCCTGAAGTTCACAAAAATTATGGATGGAAAGAGATTTTCCACCCGACAGTCTTCCAACATTATGGTTGGCCTAACATGTCTTTACCTGCTCCCTCGCCTATCAATCAAATTGTCCATGTTGCCCCTGAACACTCACTAGTTTCGTCTTCCCATTCCAGCAAAAGTGTTGGCACAGGGGAAGACTCGGGGTTCAATGCACCAAAAACGCACCAACAAAACCCTATCTACCGACCCTTTTGGAAACACCTGCGAAGCAGATGAAGTCTCACCCAAGGTAGAGGCAGGGGTGGTTGCAGGACTCAAGTGTCTACAACCTTAGCTGGGACACAGATATGTGATTATATTTCTTACAGAGCACTTAGCATCAATAATTCGTCAATATTCAACCCTTATTATACTTCGCAGATAGCATAGAGCATCGCAACATTCACTTAGGTCTAAGGCATTTCATCACTGAGCAACAGTAAAACAGATCAAATACGGTAGATCAACACTAAGCATATTCATACATGTCAGATCTAACATTCACACACCTCGAAGAAGCACAAAGCATAAGTAGATATATCTAGATATATCAAAGCACTTAGAAAAAGAAGGAATAAACACATCAAGTTGAAGAACAAAGAATAACACACAGATTTACGTGGTTCACCCCCACTCTGGGGCTAAATCCACCAACTCTTCTTCTTTATTAGCGTCTTCAATCGGTTACAACAAAGAGCCACCAAAATCCTTCTTCGCATAGGACAGAAGATCTGCACAACTCGCTAGATCCTTCTTCCTTGCACTACAACACAAAGCCTTCCACAACTCCTTACAATGAATTGCACTTAGCTCTACAAGCCTCTTACAGTCATGCACATAGCACTTACAAAATTTATTATCACTTAGCTTACATCACATACATCTCTGTATCTTCCGATAGATTCCTAGATATCTATTTATGTATTACAAAAGTGGTCCTAAGCGTGGGTAAACCCACGGGCTGACATCCATTTCCCATACATATTCCCAAAAACCCAAAAGGGACTCGAAAGTGGGATGAGATTCCGTGATCTACGCTTCGACTTGCGCTCTTCCTTCGACTGGTTGTTGAAGTCCCAAAATAGGTAAACATGTCCAATATTATCCCAAAACTTGGTCGAGGGACAACAGGCCCCCAACACTCACCTGTGACTTGTCCCGAGTCACTTTGTTCTACACAATTAACCTCGAACGTCTCGAGCTTGGCTCAAGCTGCTATGTTGTTGTGGCCTCTTGCTCGGTGAATTCCAAGATCACTATGTCATTTACTGGTCCTTCCAGGCATTGTTCTGCTGTGATGACGACCTGTTCTAGCTCTGCCCCTTGGCCTTCGATCTCAGAAAACAGCAGGCATGCCTTGTCTTGTACAGGTTGGATTTGTTGAGTGACTTCCATCACTTTGCTCTGGCATATGGATCTTTTGTTGATTTGTTCATTGTTTGTGAGATCTTTTCATTCTATCTATTGCAGATAGGGCCTTTAGTTGTGCCTGTAGTGTATCCGCATGTTGTTTTGCTTCCTGGAGTTGCGATTCCAGCGTTTGTAATTATCGATTCTTTGTAAGGTTTTCATATGTCTGGGCGCTCTGGTTACTTAGTTTCTTGCACTCTAAGGCAAGATCTTTTAATCTGTCAACTGCGCTGTGAGCAGTTGTTTCTCTTTGGTCCCTTATCTCCTGTGGAGTTTCGGGCACTGTGTGGAGCTCTAGGTCTATGATTCATTGTTGGAGCTTTTGGATTACTCCTTCCATTTGTGCCACCTATTGTGGAACCCATTCTTCTGTTTGTACTTCGACGATGATCACAGAGAGAAGTGATCTATTGACCAATTCCTTTATCTCGAGTTTATCTGCAAGAAATTGTTCCTTTCTTTGTTGTAGCTCTTCTTTCTCTGAATCCCATTTTTCTTGGAGATAAATCTTTTCTCATTATGATGTGTTGCGCTTCTCCATAAGAAATCTTTGTACCTATGTTAAAGCTTGAGTGGCTTGCATTGTTTCTTCTTGAGCCCATCGAAGGCGAGCTTCGACTGTATCAACAATCTGGTGGAGTTGAGATGGATCATCCCCTGGTTCTGGTGTTCCTACTACCAGAGGCACAATGGAGACTACGCGGCTAGACTATAGTGCCTGTTGTACCCCTTGGAGTTCAATCTCAATATGATTATACATCTTCTCCTGCTTCACCTCCTGTGTCTCTATTATCTCCAGTACAACATCATTCAGGGCTGCAACGATTAAATTGAAGTCGTCGGGAGTGAGGAAATTCTGGAACTTAGTCCGTGTTTCTTTTATTTTCTTCTGTGATGACGGTTTCTGGGGAGAAACCTTTCTTTTCTTAGAGGGGTCCTGCTCATCTTTATGCGATGTTCCCTCACCTTTATTTTGTTGTGTTTCTATGCCTTCTACCTCTTCGCCATCACTCCCTTCATATGGTGAAATGGAAGCAGTCCTTACAGAGGAATTTTCTACATCGTGAACCTCTTCATCCTTCTTGGTCTTGCTCAGGCCTGGTGTATCCGGCACACTTTCTAGGCTCTATATGTCGGAGATTTTTGAGGGGTTTGCTGGAATGAGGAGGTTCGCTGACCATTCCTTGGTGATCTCTTCAAGGTCTTCTTCTGTCAACTTATAGTATGACTACATTTGTTGCTTATGAGCATCGGTGTGCGATGTGATGTAAATAAAATGGCGGTCCATGCTGAATTTCATCAAAGGCCGAAACCTATGGAGAGTATTCGGGGTCATGCGCAGTTCTGCTTGGATGGCTAGCTTCAACTGGTTGTAATAAGTGTAAAACACGACATTCGACTTCCATTGCTTGTTCATTTCATTTGAGTACCATGGGGTATTGAACTTCATAGCCATAGGTTCAAAGGGTTCGATGTCTAGGAAGGTCGCACCTTCCGTCATTTCCCATGCAATGAATGCGATCACTATGAGAAGCCAGCTGAAATGGAACTCATACCCTTGGTCATGCGCTTCCCTGCAATCAAGCTCTAGCTGGTTTACAAGGTACTGCACCCAATTCATCTGTACACCCTTCGCACACTTCCCTGCAAGGTCGACTACAAATTTGGTCACTTAGGTGGGCCGGTTCTTGAGAACTAATTTCCCAGCAATTAGTTGACAGGCTAGGCGCACTGTGCCATTTTGGATAGAGGCTACCTTGTAGCCTCGTGTTCCTTTCTCAACATCACCATATGTTTCTTTAATCTTCTGCGCTAATTCTCTGTCTGTGGTTTTTCCAGGATAAAAATCCTGTGGGTCATGGCCTTGCATGCTTAATCCCGTGATCCGATTGATTAACATTGGATCCACTGTTATGTGACAGTTTAACCATAAGTAACCTCTGTGGTAACAAGATAACAACAACTTGATGCATGCATTCACCTCCTGGTGTCTGCGAAAGTGTGGGATCTTCATAACATTCAGCAATGTGGACTGTGCGAGGTTATGGGTCCATGATTGAGGGATGATATTCGAATTCTTTCCCTTTGTCTTCGTTAGGTACTTGTATGGAGAGAGCATGTTGTAGACCTTCCTGTCACTGAGGTTGAAGTCGCTAAAATTCAACGCTGCAATCTTGTCTTGGTCTATGCGAACTGTGCATATCCCTTTGGGTAGGTACGTCATGACTAAAGGGTACTCGAAGTCTCTGGGCACACTATCCCAATCAATTGCATCACTCAGGGGTGGAATGTAGGTAGTTAGGATGCTCGGGATCATTTTAGTGTTCGCAAGATCATCCTTATTCTTAGTTTGCCTCTCATTGACCGGTCGGGACAGTCCGACTCGAGCAATGGAGGGAGATGCTTGCACATTTCTTATGGATGAAGCCTGTACACCTGTAGATAACCCTCACTCTGACATGAATCTCTCAGTCATTAAATCGATCAGAACTTCCTCAACAACTTTCTCTGCAGCACTGAGCTCGTCCGACGTGCAAGCTCGAGGTTAACTAAATCGGGTTCGAGATTAAGTCAGATACTATAATAAAAGATATGGAAACACACCAATGATCACTGTGCAAGATAAGCTTAATCTGTGGGTTCAAATTCTTAGTTGAAAAAAGTGTTCTCGGTGCGTGGCGCAATGGAATAAATAAGAAATTCGACAACGGTCTTCTGCAATGGGTATGAAGCTTCTATTAACACTGGTCTGTCCATTATGGTGTGATCCAACTGTCTAATGATGATCCTTTATTTATTTTCTGTCTGTTCGAGGTGGAAGTCGAACAGATATATCAGGCCCAACGGCTATATTTCTTCGCCTCAGTGAAGTGCCATAGGTCATTTTTATGATATCCCGATGAAGCTCCCATTCTGCAAGTTTTCTTTCTGCGATGCCTCCTCTGGGGCCTTCTGTAACTTTTCAATCTTATCCCTCTTCTTACTTATCTTTCTAGCTTTCTTTCCAGTAATCTTCAACTCGGTCTGTCTTTTTTCATTCTGATTCCTATCTTCTTTTAGCATAGTCACTTTGCGATGTTGAGGTTCTCTCCTGGGACTCATGGGTAATATTTCTTCTTTGTCTGGGTCAGGTACTTCAGTCTTCTGGGGGTCTTCCAATGTTCTTGTAGCTTCAACATCAGGGTTTCTAGTGCGAAATAGCTTTGATTTTTTCTCTTTTTCTTCAATCAACTGTGCGATCCTTCTGGTCATGAATTCTTGTAACTCTTGTTTCTGTTGTTTCAAAACTTCTTCTTCTTCCTTTCGTCTAGCTTGATCTCTATCAATCCAGGGTTTTCCCAGTAACATGGCAAACAGGGCGTTGTCCTCAATAAATTTAATAATATCAAAATCTTCTTTAGTCGAAGTTCCATTGGCATTCATAGATATCTAAGTGAGCTTTCCACATAGGTTTACCAATTTTCCTTTGAATATTCCTATTCCTCCTAATGAAGGAATCATAGCAAGCCTCCCTATAGCTTCCCAAGTTCTCTCTATCATGATATTAATCTATGTTTCCTTATCCAGAACACAATCAATGTAGAAGTCCCCTATTCTTACTTCGATGCATTCTTTTTCTTTAAATATCTCTGATAACCTAACATGTCGGTGGTCATTCAAGGTTTCTTTCATCTGCAGCAATACTTTCACTGATTCTTTCTAGGGTTCTGGTATTTATGGATCTGCCTCTTGGTTCAGATTCATTCCTTCAAGCTTAGCAATCATTCTGGGGCAATCCAATACTTCATGGTCTAGAGCTTTATGACAAAGACAATGAGTCCTTCCACTAGGGCATTCCTTAGCTAGATGTCCCAATTTTCTGCAACTGTAACAGAGGGTTAATCCTCTCTTTCTTTTAAATGATCCCCAACCTTTTTTGTACTTTTCACTAGGATCATAGGAGCTAACCTGTAACAAATTATTTCTAGGATACTGCATCCATTTTTTAGTCCAAACATTCTTTCTATGCAAAGGTATAACATATCTATCACTATTCTTATCAGATCTATTCATATCAAACCTTCTTTCATCTATTAAGGCCCTAGTTTTTAAGCTAGGACAAAATCTATCAAACATACCTAGATCCATGCTTTAGAAACAAAAATTTCCACTTATCTTACTTTTACAGAGTACAAAGCTTTCAGATCTAGAACTTTTAACTATTCTTACCTTTATTAGAGCACAGAGCTTACAGATCTTACCTCTCTTAATCAGAAAATTCCACTTTTACCTTTCTTAGAGCACAAAGCATTCAGATCTTGCTTCTTTTATTCAGTATCAACCTCTTTTCTTGTAGATCTGACCTTTCTTTCTTGGAACAAAGATTCACATGTCAAGTAGGATGTTGCGCACTAGGGAAACAGATATATGTACAGTGCTTCCACAGTATCAGATCGAATCTTTGCACAAAGCTTCTTCTTCTTTAGTTCCCAACAATCACAGTTTTAGGTCTCGACAATGAAACCATTTGTTGGCATAGGGGAAGACCTGGGGTTCAACTCTACAACAACGCACCAACAAAACCCTAACTAATGGCCCTTTCGGCAACACCTGTGAAGCAGATGAAGTCTCACCCAAGGTAGAGGCAGGGGTGGTTGCATGACTCAAGTGTCTACAACCTTAACTGGAAGACAAATCTGTGATTATATTGCTTAGAGAGAACTTAGCATCAATCATTCATCAATATTCAACCCTTATTATATTTCGTAGATAGCACAGAGCATCGCAACATTCACTTAGGTCTAAGGTATTTCAGCACTTAGCAACAGTAAAACAGATCAGATCCGGTAGATGAACACTAAGCATCTTCATACATGTCATATACAACATTCACACACCTCTAAGAAGCACAAAACATAAGTAGATATATCTAGATATATCAAAGCACTTAGAAAAAGAAGGAATAAACACATCAAGTTGAAGCACAAAGCATAACACATAGATTTACATGGTTCACCCCCACCCCAGGGCTACGTCCACCAACTCTTCTTCTTTTTAGCATCTTCAATTGGTTACAACACAGAGCCACCAAAAGCCTTCTTCACATAGGACAGAAGATCTGCGCAGGTCGCTAGATCCTTATTCCTTGCGCTACAACACAAAGCCTTCCACAATTCCTTACAACGACTTGCACTTAGCTCTGCAAGCCTCTTATAGTCATGCACCGAGCACTTACAAAATCTATTAGCACTTAGATTACATCACAGACATCTCTATATCTTACGATAGATGCCTAGATATCTATTTATATATTACAAAAGTGGGCCTAATCTTGGGTAAACCCATGGGCCGACATCCCTTTCCCATTACATATTCCCAAAAACCCCAAAGGGACCCAAAAGTGGGTCGAGATTCCGTGATCTCCGCTTCGCCTTGCACTCTTCCTTCGACTGGCTGTCGAAGTCCCAAAATCGGTCAGCATGACAAAGATTATCCCAAAACTTGGTCGAGGGCCAACAAAAAGGTTGAAAACTGAGGCCCACCATGCCCATGACAAAGGAAAAGCCACTGCTACCCCTTCCTCACCCTCCAATGGCTCTGATAAATCCGTGTCCTCTAGCATGCATTTGAGGGATGACTGCTCTCATGTGATTAGTTTGATTAGGCCTAAAGGCTCACAACAACCTAAATCAAATTCAGAGAGATCAAAAGGTGACAACAACAATAAGGGAAAGATTGCATCTCATAGTGGAAAATATGGATTCCATGTTTTTTTATTTATAAATTGATGATAACAGTTGACTTATGAAATTTTGGACAACACATTATTTTTGGATATATAGGTAATATATTTTGGAAATAATTTCAAAAATCATTGAGATAAATTGTCAAATATGAATGTGATGATGAGATTCACAAGGAGGGATGATTTGTTTAATTAACTAGTTGTGTTATGATTGTTAAAAGCTAAAGGGGTTCACAAGGGGTCCCACCTACTAGTTATTTTTTATTTAAAAAAATCTTATTATGATTTATTACTTTTCCCCCTAACTAAAAAGTTGGTTGAGTGCTAGTTAACTTAACTAATGAAGTAGTTCAACTACTTCAACCAATTCTAATTTGCTTAAAGGAAAAAGGAAAGGGAGGAACAAGAGGAGAATAGAAGGGGAATAATACTAAGGTTTGCTCTTTGAGTTCTTGTTGAGATAATCTAGTTTTCATTCATTCCTTAATTCATTAGAAGCCTAATTATTTTTTATGATAGCAGGGTCCTATGGTAGACAACAAGATTCATGGCTGAATTACATCATTTAGACACTTGTTTTTTAGAGGTGTTGATCTATCTTTGATAGTCTATGTAGACTTGTTTGTTTATGAATTAGATTTCATGACTGACAAAGGCTATTGTGTAGAGTCGAGTGGGAAACAATCTGTGGCAAGCTTATCCAGTTTTTAAAGTTTAGTTTTTGATTTTCTGTTAGAATTCCTTTTGTATGTTTCATCAGGGACGTCTAAGTTTGACTTTGGTCCAAAATTCCTCAGGAAATTTTGTAAAGAGAATGATTCTTTGATGAATTGGAATGAAATAAAGGATTTCTTTATGTCTCATTTGTTTTGATTATTGACTTGGTGTCTTTACTTCT
>JZKD02S1596005.1:0-10013 GCA_000966675.3 Picea glauca
TTGCAATCCATCTCATGTGTAAATACACCAAGGAATAATTCAACCTGGATGCCCAATTTGTCACTAAATTATGTGTGCAGGGAACTAAATTGAAATGGTTTAAGTTATTAATAGACGAAGTCTTTTAGTCATGTGATAATCCCCACACATAATCCACCTAATTCATCTTTGGCTATCCACTGGTTGCTTTTGGGATGTGGAAATGGAATCCCTTGTAGGGAAGATAACTTCATCCCATGCCCAATCAACAAATTCTTTCATTCCAATTTGATGCTTGGAAGAGTTGGAAGGACACTAAGAATTTTGCATTCAATGAGGCCACTTTCAACAAATGGTATGACTAGATGATTAAAGTTACTAAACCCATTTTGTGAATCCCATAGGTGCTACAAGTGAATAAATTTTGGTTTGGTATGAACATGGACAATACATTTATGCAGCCATGAGGGACTAATGTTGATAAATTCCATGCCATCTCTTTTCCCTATTACTTGATAGAATGATCTTTTGATAAATTCCATGCCATTTCTTTGCCCCATTTCCAATTGCAACAACCAATCCATCTCTTCCTTTGCTGAAGCTTGAGCCAACAGATGATTTTCTTCGAGATCTTGTAGAATTTGGCAAACTGAATGGGCTGATCAGTGTTGAAGAAACCTTCTATGCCTTTTATGAACTTGAGAAAAATAATGCCTCACCTCTTTTCAACATTTTTTTTTTTTTTAAATATTCAGGTCCATTGGTCTTCCAACTACTACAGGTCGGACTTCTGAAAGGAAATTCTCCCAACAAAGAATCGAAACTACAACACGCTCGCCGGTCTCATCAGTGGGATAACATTGGAATATTCATTGGTATTACGACGAACATCTTCGGTAGTTTTCCGGTTGTCCTTTGAAATTAAATTTTTAAAGGTCGTTGGTTGTCAGACGTTAGGGGAGTCAGAATACCGACGATAGTCCAACGTCGAAAAAACCACAAAAGATTTTCTGATTCCTGTTGAGACCTCATAATCAGCGGTTGAGCTACATCAAATGTCAGGGGTACGACAATAGGGCATCATAAATTCTGTCCATTTATAGTAGTGAGTGAACCTCCGGAAAGGAGGATTGTTCGTATTTAGTCTGAAAGGAACTTGATTTAATTTTCCAATAAATCGATTTAAACTTATCATGATCGGATCAAGACTATCATACGACCACAAGATATTAAAAAACTATTATATATATCAGGTATTGAAATTATGACAACTAAGTAATATTTTGTAGGCTATGATCAACCATTAAATTGAAACATTGTTTGGAAAAAAAATCAACAATAGATCAAAAACTGTAGCTTGTCAAATATTGTAGCTCCTTGGGATGTATGTAAATGAGAAGAAATCATAAGGAATATGTGAAATGGAAGAATTTGAATACCAAAATTTTAATCAAAACCTATGAGAAACATACAAAAAAGAAATTTTCATTAATGATTGAATGAAAAAACTCAAAGAAGTTGGAAGTATGGCAAAAAATGACAAAACTGAAAACATTGTTTAAGTGAAATAAAATTTCATTTTTCAAAAATGAAGAAAGAAGGGTCCCATTTTTTTTATTTATAACACAAAATTTGTGAGGTTGTTTTCTTCTACAACATTATGGTAAAAACAATTGGAAACTCTATGGACCAAGTAAGTGCTCATCATGTACTCTTCCATTTCCATGGTTTAAATTTTAAATTTGGTCTTCACTTTTTTAGTTTTAAAGGTTGTAAGATAGGAAATAGGGTGTACATAGGATATAGTTCATCGGGCCACGTATATTACCCCATGTACGTAGGAAAATAAAATCTTGCCCGCTTACATCAAGACCTATATGTGACTGTTCAAATTGCAAACAATGTACAACTCCATCAACATGTTTTTTTATGAAGAATAATTGAAAATTTGATGTTTTCATTGCAAGATGGTGATTGAATAGAGAGAGAGGGAGAAAGAGGATGTCTATGTTGTAGTATAAATATATCTGAGAGCCCAATAAACATTCCAAATATGTGGGATCTATAATGTTTTCACCATAAAAAGAATGAGGGCACAAGTGAGGTTGCTCTAGACATTGATAAACTACTAGGATCCAGAGACTGATGCCTTCAATATCGATGGGAAACCATTGAGAATTTAGGTGTCTATTTTATCATAGGTGTTATGAGGAAAATATCTCTATTTCCAGGGGTAAACCAAAATAGATGGAAACGAGTGTAGAAATAAACTCTAATCTCAGGTATGCTATATGAGAAAATATGCTAACAAGACAAGATAAAAATCCTACCTCGTCCAAACGTTCGATGAAGTCCATCGTTGAGAACTTGACTCAAATAAATACACATGCAACTTGTCCTCAAAAACCAAGAAACACAATCATATGGTGATAATATATAAAGTTAGCACATTCAATAGCATAATCCATCAACATTCATAACAAATATTCCCATGGAAAATCAATTGAAATATTTGCAACATATTAATTGGATGAGAAAAGATTATTTCTATTAAAATGTAATCAACAGACGTTAATGAATTACAAACTTCTGTTTTGGCATGGTTCAGAACCTAAAAACTAAGTCCCTTCCAACTGGGTCTCCACCACTTCAATCTTCCACCAAAGGCAAGCTCATATAAGAGAGACAATGAGATTCTCAATCAAGTAGGGAAGAGCTTGGGGCTAAAGAATGTGTTTAGACTTAAAAGGACAAAGGGATGAAAACTTAATATGAAGTGAATAAATTCTCTAGAGTAAATTTTCTCTCAAATTTGAATTCTTCTCCTCTTCTCCATAGCTCGGATATGGCCAATTTATAGCCTTCAAATGGAACTGAAGGGTTGAGTCAAAATGTTTCCAGTATAATGCAAGTCAAGGGTTATGGATCTTGTGAGGTGGCATGGAAACCTGACACCATATTTTAATTTTGGGAACAAAACCCTATGTACGTGGGATGTAATGGTGCAGCCTACCTATATGAATGTTGTGTAATATTTAGGGCACGTATATGTGGAAAAATATTGTTTTAAGCTTTGGGATTTTCAAAAAGGGACTTCAAGTCTGCATAGGGAAATGGAAAAAGTCCTTCTGAACAACTTTGCATAAGGTGAGGAAAATATTTCTATAAGAGATTCCCCCTAATGTGTGAGGTCAGAGGAGTATTTGTGATAACTAAAATACATTATAATATCCAAAAGTGGAGTAATGGAGACCCAACTAGAAGAACTGGTTTCTCATGAGAATATTAAAATCTATACCGACTTTGCGCACATGGCTACCAATTTGAATTACACTACAAATCCATGTGAAAATATACCAAACAGTTGTTCATGGCCATGAATAGGAAATAAAAAGGTGGCTACATGCCAAAGGTTGTCATAGTCATGAACATGGCCCAGTAAAACCTATCTCAAAATTAACCTGAAGATATCTATATACAATGGAGTACAATATGATCCCCCATGATCATTGAAGTCACATAGGTATTGGTCCAACGAAAGATAGCAACAACTCAAGAAATATTTGAATATGAACTAATGTCTTCAAGTCTTCTACACTATCCACCAGAGGTCCATGTCTACATCGTGTGAATAAAGGAGTTGAGGTCAGACACAATGCGACTTTGTTTGATTATTGTTCATTAAGGTATACCATTAAGAAATGCGAGACAACCTATCAATAATGAAAGTAGGTATCAAGGCACCTAGTACATTATTACAAGTGTGAATAAATGTGTTGAGGTCGAACACTTGAAGAATCCATCGATCAGGAGACATTGATGTATTCCCAACTCTTGATGGAGGTAGAACTTAGCACTAATGATTGCAAGACTCTAGGTACTCATAGGAGTCTAGGTCTTGTTTCCATAATAGATGGGTTGAAGTCGATGGAAGGAGATCCACTAAAAGGAGAGAATTGAGGAATTTATCATCATTCAGCACAAGGTACAAATAAGGAGCTTGGTGATTCAGAGGAAATCAGATGAAGAACATGTTTACAAACCAACAATCCTATGCATCTTTCGTGTGTGACATATGCAAGAGGTACATGAAAATACCCTTTGAATAGTAGCCAATAAGGAAAATTGGTGAAAAAGGTGAGGAAACCACCAATAAGGATAATGGAATCTAAGGAACCACATGAATCCCGATGTGTGAATAGATTTATTTTCGTAGAAAATAAGGGAAGACTCATATTCAGTGACCAATGATGAAATATCGACTATTAGGTTCAAGGATACCTACCAACGATGAAAGTAGGACCAAGGTGCATGATAGGACTATGGTTTCATGTAATTCTGAGACATATTGAGAGTATAGATGACATGTAAAGTCAATAGTTCCGAGGAATATCCATCACAGGTTGATAGACATCCCTTGAGCAAGAGCATGAGACATGTGGAAGACTTTGGAAGCCTAGAATCAATGATGAAACTTTGAGATGCAGGAGGCATCAACCAAACTCTCCATAGGGACTAGAAGAGTAACCGTTCAGAGGAGTAAACTCTACGTAACAAGCTCATCTTCCTAAGGTCATGCTAAACCCAAAATTTTGATGACAAGTGGACTCAAAAATTTTGTGCTCTATTCAAAGGAAACCAGTGTCACAAGTAAGCAACTGGTTCCAGTGGTGAAATATACCTATGCTCAATGCAAGGAGGTGCATGCATGAGATGGAAACTCGGGGGAATGTTTCCCCTTGGGTATATGGTATCAAGATGAAAAGGATATAAACAAGGATATGCTTGGTTGATGATGCAGATTGTTGAAGGGATAGTCTTATAATGAAAAAGTGAGAACCGACAATAGGCTCAATATTGAAAGAAAGAGAATGAGATACAATTACAACTTAACGCAAAAAAAAATCCTTTTTTGTAATATTAGTCTACTTGGTTTGAAAAAGGGGTAAAATTACACAAAATAGATGTCCTTTGAAATCCAATTTACGAGTGAAAGTGACAAGCTCACTCAACAATATTTTCAGTTTTTGGAGAGTCAGAAAAGATCTTAAAACATACTCATTGGGAGTTTTCTAAGAGGCATGTCATGGGGGAGGCCAGGGCTCCCATGCAGGACTTCAATGAAAGGTCAGAAACTTACAAATAACTAACACAAGCTTGGGAAAACCCAGAGATTTCTAAGTAGAGGAGGATAAAATACCTGTGGAGGTTACCTTATCAATGATATATCGAAGAACCCCTCTTATATGAAAGGACATAGGAGAAGGAATTTGATACCCCACAAGACCATCCCAGTCAAAGGGAACCTCTCTAAGACTTGGAGGAAGAGAACTCGAGGAGAGTAAAACTATCCGTTGTTCAGAAGACATAGGTCTAGGACTGTCCATGATATGGTCAACATAAGCCTCCCTCCTCAAAATAGGAGCGGTGCTAAGTGAATATTGCATTGTCATGACTAATATCTTGGTATACACAATGTCCCTACCTTGTAGGGTAGTATCCTCCTCCCAATTGATCCATAGAGGTTTGTAAATGCATCATCACCAAAGTAGATGCTTCCGAAGAGAAGAAGGTGTGACCTGGGTTACTCAAGTGAGGATATATATTTCCCCTAGATGAAGGGATTCTGTGAAGGAGGTAGCCAATACCATAAAATTGACTCCCTCTGTATGAAATACTAGAGAATATATGTAGGTACGTCATGGGAAAATTGTTCACAAGAACTGACATAGGGGATGAAGGATATATGGATAGGGTGTAATAAGTATAATAACCACTCATTTGAGCACTTTCTCCTAGAAGAGTGAAGCCGGGATTGGATCCATAAGAAGGGAGATTCCAACCTCCCACTATGAGAGTCATTTGAGGTATATGACACCCATCAAATGAAGAAGTAGAAAAAGGAGCCATCATGCCCTGGGATCCAAAACTAGGATTCATATAAGTAGGCGAGGGAGAGGATGGAACGGGTGAAAGAATGTTTGGAATATCAAGAGTAAAATTATTAGAGACCCAAGGTATTTACTGACTATCATGATTTTTAATACCATTATGAAACATGGATAATTCATCCCCATGAAATGAGATAATGTTATGGGGGAGGAAGTGATAAATGAGGGACTCAAAGGGACTCCACTGTCCATGATAATAAAAACTCAGAACGCAATAAAAAATCATAAGGCCAACTAATAATCGAGGAGCACAACAAAATAAAATAAATAAAAGGCCAACATGCACACAAACAGGATAAAGTGGTTGAAAGGGGCCTCCCTCCCTAGAGTAGGTGTGCCTCACCCGATAGGGGCCTGAGACTCCTTGAAAAATATCATAGGTATCAAAATTACTTATAAGGGATCTTGTGTGCTTAACAACCAGTCGGTCATATCCCCCCAGAGAGTTAATCCTCCATAAAGGTTTTGTGTTGCCTGAACCTTATCTAACCCAAGGTACTTATAGAATAACCCCTGCAAGTAACCTATGTGGTACCTAAGTCAAGAAACTAAGAAACCATGGTATAACCGATGCACAGGAGAAAAGTCATAAGTTAGGTCTACCGTATGGGTAGGGTAGCAAATATTGAAACCTCGAAAGCACCACCTCTCACAGAGGTAAAGGTACTAGAAATATCCCCATATACGAATAGATCCCCATAAATATATCTGACACTAAGAAGGTATTGGGGGGATATTCTCTCAACCAACCTCACGCGACCTCATGCTTAACCCCCATGTAACCAGAGTCTCCTGACATCACCAATTATACAATGGATTTCACCACTCCCTTAGTCAGACACATATGTTGATTTAATAGCCTTGGAGAAGTTTAATCACAAAATCATATTCCAAGGCTCCAAATCCTAAGCTAGTTTGTGCACCCTAGAAAATAAAATCGGTTCTAATCAATTTTAAAGTATTAACGTTGCTTTTAGTGGCCTTTATTAATAAAAAAGGTGTGTTCATGAAACTAATGATGTTATGACTTAGCAAGTAAAATAAATGAATATGAATAAAATGGAAATTCCTAACTTCAATTCCCAATAAATGATAAGATTTTCAAATTGCAATTTTCAATTTAGTTCTATAATTCCAAATAAGATGCAATCTTTCTATACATGTACTAAGATCAATGATAAGGACTCAAAAGATCAAATTCCAACAATGAAAAATGCTTAATATTTTTGTATTTTCAATAGAATATAATGAAAATGTAAGGACTGAACAACAACTTGATATAAATATTCTATTGTATGTAAACAGAGAAAAAACAAGTAGGATATCAAGAAGCAAACACCCAGAACAAGATGCAAGGACAATCAATGAAGATGATGATAATAAAGGTACTGCCTGAAAATTCAACCAAATAAATGTTTCCTATTATTCTATAGGAACTTAACATTCATAAAAAAGACCCAAGAAGACTCAACAACGATCACATCTTACCTAATAAACATCAAACTCAACAACCAAGCAAAAAAGGATGAGGTACATGACTAGTCAGGAGAAAACCGTGTATATACACCTCTTGCAAAAGGATATCATGAGTATGTATGCGACTATCAGGTAAAAACCCACATATATGTGTTAAAATACTGCCAGGCTAAGGATAAGTCTAAGAAACTCAGACTCAAAATGAACAGAGGCTATCAAGCAATCACACGATAAGAAACTCAATATATATGAGAGCAATCAAAGGATAAAAACACTCCAAATGCCTAAAATAATATTCTATCCCTAGTACGGTCACCAATTCTGTTACGAGGAAAATATGTCTATGGCCAGGGAAAAACCACAACAGAAGGAAATGAATCCAGAAATCAACTCTAATCTTAGGTATTCTATATGAGAAAATATGCTAAAAAGACAAGATACAAATCCTACCTCTTTGATAAATGCGATGAAGTCCATCTTTGAGCACTTTACTCAAAGCAATACACCTACAACTTTTCCTCAACAACCAAGAAACATAAGAATATGGTGATAATATATAAAGTTGTCACATTCAGTAACATAATCCATCAACACTCATAACCAATATGCCCATGGAAAATCAATTCAAATATTTGCAAGATATTAATTGGATGAGAAAAGAGTATATATATTAAAATGTAATCAACAGAAGTGAATGAAATAAAAACTTCCATGTCAGAACAGTTCGAAACCGAGAAACTAAGTCCCTTCTAGTTAGGCCTCCACCACTTCAATCCTACACCAAAGGAAATCTCATATAAGAGATACAATGACGTTATCAATCAAGTAGGGAAGAGATTTGGGGATGAACAATGTGTTCAGACTTAAAAGGACAAAGGGATGCAAAATCAATATGAAGTGAATGATTTCTCCAGAGTAACTTTGCTCTCAAAGTTGAATTCTTGTCATCTTTTCCATATCTTGGATATGGCCCATTTATAGCCTTGAAATGGAACTGAAGGGTCGATTCAAAACATTTCCAATATATGGAAGGTCAAGGATCATGAATCTCGTGACGTCACATGGAAACCCGATACCAATTTTTAATTTTGGGCACAAAACATGATGTTTGTGCGATGTAATGGTGCAACCTGCATATATGCATGTTGTATAATAGTTAGGGCACATATATTTGGAAAAATATTGTTGTTATATATATGATTTTCAAAAAGGGACTTCAAGTCTGCATAGGGAAATTGAAAAATGCCTTCTGAGAAACTTTGCATTGGGTAAGGAAAATATTTCTATAGCAACAGGATTTTCTCGTCGAGGTGACATGGTAAATATCAAGGCCTAAGGGGATAGAGGTGGGATGAGAATGGAGAAATATATCGCCACCTACTACATCACAGATACAGAGAAAGTGGGGAGCCAAATCCCTATTAGGTTAGATGAGAACCTGATTCTAAAGATTATCATCCTAGTGCTCACATGAATATCGGGATCAACCTCATTGCATCATGCATCAAGGCCACTCATGTTTTATGTTTTGGGGTGTTTGAGAACCACATTTTATGATTGGTGCAGCTCAATATTGATCAACATGAAGATCCAACTTACTAATTGCAAACTCAGGAGGATGAGGAACTTCAGGCTTGCATCCATTTTTTGTATTTTTTTATTTTAGAGGGTTCTAACCCTTAGTCCTAGAGTGGAATTCCCTCCACATAGTATATGGGATTCATCCATGTCCAGGTGGACCGAGGTGATGAGGCAGTTGGGAGGTGGTAGGGTGAAAATCCCCGACAACAATGAGTTATTTCATTGGTGGAAATGACAGTTCATCACCATCGATGACTAGCCCTATGAGGGGATCGACTACCGAGGGGATCACTACATGCCATTAACACTAGGATCCGACTTTTGGGAGGTTGGTAAGAATTTTTATTTTTGTATATTTCATTTTTTTTGTGTTGTTTTTTTTATTTGATAAATGCAAACAAAAACACAAATATTTTTGTATGGTATCACATTTGAACGTTTTCATCTCTTATTCATATGTAGGTCCTCGATGACCAGGAATATACCTATGACATCGATGTAGGGTTCAATGGGATCATATGGTTGGTGGGGATGCAGAGTGAGTTCTTCAAAATGTGTAGGGAAACCTACCATGTGTGATGCACATGATTCCTATGGTCCAGGTTGAGGATATGCCTAAGGCTATGCAGAGGCAGATTGTGGGTGTACCTTATGTGTGGTTGAGACTCTTTCAGTGTCTCACTAGCATAGTACTGTGATATCATAAACACATTTGGTACCTTAGGCTTAAATGTTATAGTTATATTGTAGGAACCATAAATTAACAAAGCCTAATAAAATTCATACAATTAAACATAGAATTTCTTTCAACGCATAAGTAATTCATTAATCATCATATAAGCATTTAATATTCAACAGAAATTAAATTTATCCACAGCATGAAAATAAATTACATAATCATTACATAACCCAGCAAATTCATAAATAAAAATACCTCTGCCTGATGCTAAATTCTCGCTTATCTGGTTGTCCTCCCTACTGCTCTGTCCAATCTCTACCTGATGCTCTGACCAAACCATACCCAAA
>JZKD02S1596006.1:0-10013 GCA_000966675.3 Picea glauca
ACACAGTCACAAAAGAAGGATTCTCTCCCAGGAACCACTTATGCCCACTGCCCACAGACTCTCCTTCCCCACATGCTTGTCCCACCCCAGGAGTATACACCTTCTCTGTCACCTATATAGTCCTTCGACTACTAATCTCACTTGCCTTGGGCTTCAGCAACAGACCAGACCGAAAATCTCCGAGCTCTGCGGCAGCTACAGGGTTCCTTCCAGGAGCTCTCTCCTTCCTCCGCGCACTCTCTCACCTGGAGAGAGTCGGTCACAGGCCGGGCAACCACGAGGCTCAGCACGAACTTACACTGGCCAGCAAGCCACACGTAGTCCAACACTGTGTGGCCACAACAGTCAACTAGGAAAATGGGTATGGACACCCGAAACGACAACAATCAGCGCTGAGGCATAGCGCGACTCTGCGGTTACAGGATGCGTCAGGCTTTCCAGCAAGCAACACAGGATGCACGGCTCAGCAATTTCGGGACACTTGGGTTTTCCCCAACCAGTAATACAGGACAGATTCACGGTTTCGACAAAGGGTGTATCGTTCCCCATAAATCAACACAGACTTCAGGTTTTAGAGTTGCATGAGGCTATGCAGAGCTTGGACAGGATTCACAACTCAAACAGATGACGATGGAATGGAGGAGGAACCCCCAACACAGCTCATTTCAGCAGTTTTAACTGCATGCGCTTGGGTTGACACTTGTCACCCATGAAGCTGCATGCACTCCATAGTATGTGTTCCCTTTTTGCACATGTTCCCCTTCCAAGAACTTAGGATAAAAATAATACATTTCACATGGCTTTTTGGAATAATATTAAAATATTATTCCCAAAGACTTAAGCCCCTAGGCTTAGAGCCTAGGCTCAACACTTAGCCTCCCTTCCCAACCTTCCAGCCCCCAATCCCTTACCCACTCTGTGGAAGCTTAGTCCCCCATCACTCATTCATCGTGGTTGGTCTGCACACAGCGGTGTTTATATTCTTTTCTTATTAATGTTATGCATGATTACATATACAAAAGCAGGCTCCCTGCCTTCAACACTTAGGCTCTCTGGTCTAATAATCACATAAGCCCACAAGCTTATATAAACTTGGCTCACTAGCCTATAAAACATAATTACAATTCATAATGCAAGCTTTACAATAGGGCTCGGCCTTGGGGACATTACAATCCCCTCCCCTTATTTTTGCATTGTCCTCGGTGCAACTTTACACTGCATCTGCAACCTTTTCAAAATCTTCAAAAAGATGTGGATACTCTACCTGCATAACATCTTCATGCTCCCATGTCACATCCTCAGGACCGTACCAGGTCCATTGGAACTTTACAAGCCTTATAGCTCGATTCCGGAGCTATTTGTTTTTCCTGTTCAATATGCGCACAAGATGCACTTACAGGACACCTTCTTGTTCCACCTGAATCACATTCCAATCGATAACATGATTAGCATCTGGTATATATTTCTTAAGCAATGAAACATGAAACACATTATGTACAGTCATAGATGCAAGTAATGCAAGCATATATGCAACTGGCCCAATCCTTTCCAGGATTTCAAATGGCCCACAAAATCTGGCTGCCAACTTGGCCCAACTTCCCAGCTTCAGGGAACTCTTGTTAGTTTTCACTTTCAGGAAAACATGATCACCCACTTTGAACTCTCTATGGGTTATGTTCTTATCGGCATAAATTTTCTGCCTGTCATGGGCAGCTTTCAAGTTCTGCTTAATTTTTATCATTTGGTCCTCCATCTCCTTGAGCAACTCTGGCCCAAATACTGCTCTATCAGCTAGCTTATCCCAGCTCACTAGAGTATTGCACTTTCTTCCATAAAGTGCTTCAAATGGGCTCATCTTCAATGATGCATGATACCCATTGTTGTAGGTGAATTCTACCAAGTGCAGGTAGTCTTCCCATCTTGATGGTTTTTCCATCACATACATTCTCAGTATGTCTTCTATTACTCTGTTCACCCTCTCTGTCTGTCCATCAGACTCAAGATGATAAGTTGTACTAAAGTTCAGATTCATTCTGAATCCTTTGAACAATCCTTTCCAGAAATTCGAGGTGAATTTCGCGTCTCTGTTGGACATAATCATTTTAGGAATTTTGTGCAATCGTGCCACTTCCTTTATGAAAATATCAGCCACATCTGCTGCCTTGTGAGTAGTTTTTAGTGGAATAAAATGGGCAAATTTTGTAAGCTTGTTCACCACCACCATGATCAAATCATGCAGCTTGGTTATTCTGGGCAATCCTGTAATAAAATTCATCGTTACTACTTCCCACTTCCACTCAAGAATGGGTACAGGTTGCAGTAACCTTGTTGGGTGCCTTTGCTCAGCTTCAACTTCCTGGCACTCCATACATCTGGCGATGTATTCGGCGATCTCTCTCTTCATACCTGGCCAAAAGTAATGGCTCTTGATTGCTGCCACGGTATTTTGATATCCAAGGTGTCTAGCATGAGTCACGTTATGCATTTCTCTTAGAATCGCAAGTTTCAAACCTTGGACATTGGGTATATATACTCTATTTTTGTATAGAAGTATTCCATCAGCTTCCAAGGTGTAATCTTCCTCTTTCTGTGGTCTCTCACTCTGTTGTAGTTTTGCTACCAAGTCTCTGTACTACAAATATGCATTTGCAGCTTCCAAAATTCTATCCTTAATATCAGTCTTGTACATGCTAATGGCTGAAGCATGTAAGTTGTGCACCTTTCTGCTGAGTGCATCGACCACCTTGTTTTCCTTTCCTTTGATATGCTTGATATCAAAGTTGTATTCACATAGAAATTCTAGCCACCTGCTTTGTTTAGCGTTTAAGGTTGGTTGATCAAACAAATATTTCAGACCGTTATGGTCTGTCCTGAGTTCAAACCTCCTTCCCATGAGGTAATGCCTCCATTTCTTTAGAGCATGAACAATTGCTGCCAACTCCAAATCATGAGTGGCATAATTCTTTTCGTGATCTTTCAGCTTCCTGGACTCATAACAGATTACAAATCTATTCTGACTGAGAACTCCTCCCAACCCTTCTTTACACGCATATGTGCACACCACAAAATCCAAATTTGGATCTGCAATCCTCAAGATTGGAGCACTGGTTAACAGCTACTTCAATAGCTGGAAAATTTTCTCACACTCTTCAGTCCACTGAAACATTTTCTCCTTCCTTTGCAAAGAAGTGATAGGGTGAGATATCTTTGAGAACCCTGCGATAAACCTTCTGTAATAACCCGCTAGACCCATAAAGGATCTAACTTCCGCCACATTCCTTGGCATTGACCATTCTCTAATGGCCTCTACCTTCTTAGGATCTACGGCGATCCCTTCTTCTGAAATAAAGTGCCCCAAGTAATGGATCTACCTTTGATAAAAATGAGCATTTGCTCAACTTGGCATACAACTGGTGTTCTCTTAACACTTGCAACACCATCCTTAGGTGTTGTTCATGCTCTTCCTCTGACTTGGAATACACCAAAATTTCATCCAGGAAGACTATGACAAACTTGTCTAGATAGTCCCTGAATACACCATTCATCGAGCACATAAAAACAACGAGTGCATTAGACAGTCCAAACGACACCACTGTGAACTCGTAATGACCATACCTTGTTCTAAAGGCAGTCTTGTTGATGTCTTCATCCTTTATTCTTACCTGGTGATGTCTCGATCTGAGATCTATCTTCAAAAATATTTTTGCACCTTTCAACTGATCAAAAATATCGTTGATCCTCGGCAGAGGATACTTGTTCTTGACAGTTACTTTATTCAACTATCTGAAATCAATGCACAATCTCAACGTCCTATCCTTCTTCTTCACGAACAGGACCAAGGCACCCCAAGGTGACATGCTTGGGCAAATGTACCCCTTCTTTAAAATCTCTTCAAGCTGCAATTGCAACTCCTTCAGCGCTGGCGTGCTCATTCTATACGAAGTTTTCAATACTGGAGCTGCTCCAGGCATCAAATTTATAGAGAAATTGATGTCTCTCTTCCGAGGTAGTCTGGGTACCTCCTGAAATACGTCTTCAAACTTTGTTAGTACCACATGGTCTCCAATCTTTGAGACTTCATCTCTAGATGCTTCCTCCACACGGGCTGCAAACAATTGACAGCCTTTCCTGTAGCACTTTTTCAACTGCATTGCTAAGATTTCTCCAACAACCATAGCTCTGGGAATTCCTTGGACTGTTTCCCGATTCCCCTCTTCATCCAGGCATGTAAATTCCTTGTTACGACAGTCCAAGAGGGCATGGTGCTGGTCCAACCAATCCATCCCAATTAGATAGCCATAAGAGCCTAACGGCAAAATGTTCAAATCGGCCTTCATGGTCAGTCCATTTATGTCTACAAGACAGAACTTGACTAACTCTGTGACTTTCATCTTGGTTCCAGTAGCTAGCTGCACTAACCAAGACTTTTCATGTTTGCTTCTTATCAAATGCAAACTTTCTACCACTCTAGGGTCTATATAACTATGGCTAGCCCCTGAATCAACTAAAATAATGAATGGTTGGTTTTTTATCATACCTTCTACTTCAATCATGTGTGACTGATACTCAGCTTGCTTGTTGTCCAGGGATGCATAGATCCTTGGCATTCTACCGCCCATGTCCTCAACTGTTTCAGCTTGCTGAACATTGTGGAGAACTCTTACTTTATCATTTATGTGGGGGCAATCTTTGTACCTATGGTTTTCTTTACAACCCCAACATTCCATAGGTAGCGACCTTGACATTTGCCCACTCACTTCAACCTTCCAGGGCTCTCTAAGAGACGGTTGTCCTTGAGGACTATTNGTTGTTCATGCTCTTCCTCTGACTTGGAATACACCAAAATGTCATCCAGGAAGACTATGACAAACTTGTCTAGATAGTCCCTGAATACACCATTCATCAAGCACATAAAAACAACGAGTGCATTGGACAGTCCAAACGACACCACTGTGAACTCGTAATGACCATACCTTGTTCTAAAGGCAGTCTTGCTGATGTCTTCATCCTTTATTCTTACCTGGTGATGTCTCGATCTGAGATCTATCTTCAAAAATATTTTTGCACCTTTCAACTGATCAAAAAGATCGTCGATCCTCGGCAGAGGATACTTGTTCTTGACAGTTACTTTATTCAACTATCTGAAATCAATGCACAACCTCAACGTCCTATCCTTCTTCTTCACGAACAGGACCGAGGCACCCCAAGGTGACATGCTTGGGCAAATTTACCCCTTCTTTAAAATCTCTTCAAGCTGCAATTGCAACTCCTTCAGCGCTGGCGTGCTCATTCTATACGAAGTTTTCAATACTGGAGCTGCTCCAGGCATCAAATTTATAGAGAAATTGATGTCTCTCTTCCGAGGTAGTCTGGGTACCTCCTGAAATACGTCTTCAAACTTTGTTAGTACCGCATGGTCTCCAATCTTTGAGACTTCATCTCTAGATGCTTCCTCCACACGGGCTGCAAACAATTGACAGCCTTTCCTGTAGCACTTTTTCAACTGCATTGCTAAGATTTCTCTAACAACCATAGCTCTGGGAATTCCTTGGACTGTTTCCCGATTCCCCTCCTCATCCAGGCATGTAAATTCCTTGTTACGACAGTCCAGGAGGGCATGGTGCTGGTCCAACCAGTCCATCCCAATTAGATAGCCATAAGAGCCTAACGGAAAAATGTTCAAATCGGCCTTCATGGTCAGTCCATTTATGTCTACAGGACAGAACTTGACTAACTCTGTGACTTTCCTCTTGGTTCCAGTAGCTAGCTGCACTAACCAAGACTTTTCATGTTTGCTTCTTATCAAATGCAAACTTTCTACCACTCTAGAGTCTATATAACTATGGCTAGCCCCTGAATCAACTAAAATAATGAATGGTTGGTTTTTTATCATACCTTCTACTTCAATCATGTGTGACTGATACTCATCTTGCTTGTTGTCCAGGGATGCATATATCCTTGGCATTCTACCGCCCATGTCCTCAACTGTTTCAGCTTGCTGAACATTGTGGAGAACTCTTACATTATCATTTATGTGGGGGCAATCTCTGTACCTATGGTTTTCTTTACAACCCCAACATTCCATAGGTAGCGACCTTGACATTTGCCCACTCACTTCAACCTTCCAGGGCTCTCTAAGAGACGGTTGTCCTTGAGGACTATTTCTGAAAAAGGGAGGTTTGTTTCCCTTCTGCCTCTATTCTTTCTTAAACTTCTTTTGGTCATCCCAAGCCTTCCGAAAGGTAGGATTTTCTCTTTGTTGTTCATATAAGCATTTTTCTCTTCTTATTCTTTCTTCCATAGTCTTAGGATCATCATATTGAATCTTGACAGCCTCATCTTTGATGAATGGAACATACTTCAGTAATTCCAAAAACTTCCGTTCATACTCATCAATGGTCTTGTTGTCCAACTTGAGTTCAAAGAACTCTTTCATCTTTCTGTCGTAATATTGTTTAGTTAGGTATTTCCTCTCGAAATACCTCTTGAATTATTTCCATGTGATGTCCCTTTCCCTGATGTGTTGCACTTTCACAAGTTGATCCCACCACATGGATGTATTTCCTTTGAGTTGATACATGGCAATCCTGCCCTCTGCATGAGAGGAATAATTCTACAGTTGAAAGTATTTCCTCATACCCAGCATCCAAGTTTCGGTATCTTCCTCCTTCTTATGTTCTCCATCGAACATTGGAGGCTTAATCTTATTCATTTCCCCTTTCAATTCATCCATCCCATAACTCTTGTGTTTTCTAGTAGGAGATGGGCTTGAACTACTGTGTGCTTCCCTACTGGAATGCTTTGGGGAGCGACAACGATGTTTGTTGACACTCCTTGATCTGCTTTTCCTCTCAGGGGTCCTGTGACTCCTTGTTTTGCTTGTGTCACTCTCCTTTTTCAATTTCCTTTCTATTCTTTCTAGGCTCTTCAACATCTTTAAGTTGAATTCACCCTATCGATCCCTGACCCTCATTAGCTTTCGAATATCGGCTTGGTGAGCTTGGGCTTCTTTCTGCAATCCTTCAATGATTTTCATCATATGCCCTTCCTTATCCAATTCTCTTCTGTGCCCATTGGAGTTCGATCCTTCGACTCCCAAGTTGACATTCCTTCCTTCTCTTTCGTTCTTTGAATTTGAGGCAATCCACACCTCTTTCATTCTCTGCTCTCAACAACAACCCTATTTGGTTTTTGCATTTGCTAAGATTCATCAAACACATGCGCAGACAACAGGGATTTGTCAGGTTGTCATTCTTAGCAAATTCCACACATTCAAAACCATTCTGATTTTAAGAAAACGCTTTGACTTCACAAATTTTCCAAGTTCTGCTCGGCTCTGTAATTTTCGGGTGATAGCTCCCTCTTTCTCCCTACCCTTGTAACCAAAGGTCGTGACCAAGTTCTAGACTACCAAGTGCCACTCAGGCTTTCGACCTTCGAAGTTTTCAGGACTTCGGGACTTTGGGTTTCGGGGTTTCGGTCCACAAGGATCCAACAGTTAAAATCCTCTACGGTTCTTCCGTCTTCGAAAATTTCGGGACTTTGAGGCTTCGAGTTTTGGGTTTTTGGTAACTGAGGGTTCACGATGCAGCGACTCCAAATATCTTGTCGCTTCAATCCCTGAATTTTGAAAATTCAATTTCCTTACCCTCCGAGCCCCCAGCACAGCTGTCGCCCAACAAGGTAGTGACACACTCAGGAGGGTCCACGTCACCTTCGTTGACGTAGTCAGGTCCCACCACTCTCTTTTCGTTTCAACCCACTGGCACGTGGTACACACCCATGTGTCCACGTCCATTCCAAGTTAAATCCAACGGTTAGAGCTCTCTCAGATCTATGACGCAGATCCTTTCAGCATTTCAGGATTTCGAGGTTTCGAGTCTTCGGTAACCAAGAGTTCACGATGTAGCGACTCCAAGTCTCTTGTCACTTCAATCCCTGAATTCCAGAAATGATAAAAATGGTTCAAGTTTCCCTACGATCTGACGACTCAGATCTCATCGGCATTTCGCGTATCGGGATTTTGTGTGACATGAGGTCGAAGGATTTTCCACCTTTGCCCTCCCTATTCCCGAAATGTCGATTTTTTCCTGGACCATTAACGGTCCAGATCTCTCTTAGATCGATGGTTGTGATCCAAACGTGAATTCACGTTTCTTGAATTTCTCACGAACTCACCCTTTGACCATCTCAAGTTATAATTCAGCGAAAGGTTGATCGCTCTCCACGCGTCCTTTCCAGTGGACGGTCCTGACGAATTCGGGATTTCGCGTATCGCGATTTCCACACTCCTATGCAACTCCAAAGGGTTTTAATCCTTGTGCACGTTCACCAGACACAATTTCTTCTAGAAACCTCGGTCCAAAGACCACTTATCCAGCCCATCCAGGCTCAGCGTTGAAACCTTGGCTTTGAAACCAAACTGTAACGCCCCCAGCCATCAACCCTAGGGCTGGGCCAACACTACTCCACGGTAAAACACTTCTGTAACACCTTATGCATTCTAATGAACTTAAAACGCTTAATTACAGTTAAACACAAAATTACTACTAGCATTTCAGAGTTAATGGAAATAACAATAAATTCATATGCACAGCAAAATACGTGATAACATTGCAAGAATCGCAGGTATGCAATTTATTAAATTACAACACATAATGACACTTATCTTTGAAACTGTCACACACCACCAACTGTGTGTAGAGCTTCCACGAACCTCCCAGCCTCAGACTACGTTGCTTATCACTCTCAGCAGTAGGTCACCCCCGAGCTAGGACTAAGCTCCACCAGGTAGGGATTCCTAGGCTAGGCAAGGTTTACAGGAAGACACACAGTCATAGAAGAAGGATTCTCTCCCATGAACCACTTATGCCCATTGCCCACAGACTCTCCTTCCCCACATGTCTATCCCACCCCAGGAGTATACACCTTCTCTGTCACCTAGACAGTCCTTTGGTTGGTAATCTCCCTTGTCTTGGGATTCAGCAACAGACTGGATCGAAAATCTCTGAGCTCTGTGGCAGCTATAGGGTTCCTTCCAGGAGCTCTCTCCTTCCTCCGTGCACTCTCTCACCTGGAGAGAGTCACTTATAGGCTAGGCAACCATGAGGCTCAGCACGAACTTACATTGGCCAGCAAGCCACACGCAGTCCATCACTGCGTGGCCATAACAGTCAACTGGGAAAAGGGGTATGGACACCAAAAACGACAACAATCAGCGCTAAGGCATAGTGCGGCTCTGCGGTTACAGGATGCGTTGGGCTTTCCAACAAGCAACACAGGATGCATGGCTCAGCAATTTTGGGGCACTTGGGTTTTCCCCAACCTGCAATACAGGACAAACTCACGGTTTCGACAAAGGGTGTATCGGCTTCCCCAGAAATCAACACAGGCTTCGGGTTTTAGAGTTGCGTGAGGCTATTCAGAGGTCAGACGGGATTCACAGCTCAAATAGACGACGGTGGAATGGAGGAGGAACCCCCAACATGGCTCATTTCAACAGTTTTAACTGCATGCACTTGGGTTGACACTTGTCACCCATGAAGTTGCATGCACTTCATAGCATGCATTCCCTTTTTGCACATGTTCCCCTTCCAGGAACTTAGGATAAAAACAATACATTTCACATGGATTTTTGGAATAATATTAAAATATTATTTCCAAAGACTTAAGCCCGTAGGCTCAAAGATTAGCCTCCCTTCCCAACCTTCCAGCCCCCAATCCCTTACCCACTCTGTGGAAGCTTAGTCCCCCATCACTCATTCATCGTGGTCGGTCTGCACACAGCGGTGTTTATATTTATTTTTTATTAATGTTATGCATGATTACATATACAAAAGCAGGCTCCTGGCCTTCAACACTTAGGCTCTCTGGCCTAATAATCACATAAGCCCACCAGCTTATATAAACTTGGCTTACCAACCTATAAAACATAATTACAATTCATAATGTAAGCTTTACAACAGGGCTAGGCCTTGGGTACATTACAAATGTTATGTGCTTTAACATGCCTG
>JZKD02S1596007.1:0-10013 GCA_000966675.3 Picea glauca
TGGGAGCTCCGATCATCCATTTTGAGTGTCATTTCTTCTGTTGGGTTATAGAGATCTAGGAGAAAAAGACCAAATCCGTCTTGTAGCCTTATGGAATTGTTTTGATGTACTTATTGAGCTTTGAACATAAATAAATAAGCCTCACCCACTGAGACAAAGGCCTTGAGATGTAGGTGAGATTGTCGAACTCCGTTATCACTTCTCTTGTTATGGTTTGTTGTTCTTCATGCTTATGTTCAGATATGTAAATTTTTGTATGGCTGTGATATATTCTCATATCTTCTTCCTCTTTCATTAAGATTCCTAAATGGTTAATAAACACATGCATAATAACTCAACCATAGTCATTAAAAGATATTTTCGGATCAAGTGGTATCAGAGCTAGTTGACGTTTGGATTTGAGTTTTGCATGTTAACCAGGAAAAAGATACAACATGGTGAAGGCAAGATTGTTGAAGAGAATCCATTAATTGGATTGAGAAAGAGAGCTTCTCACACTGAGAATATGGCATCATAAGAGGGACTTTCTTAGGATGAGAAAGAGTTTCGAAAATCTTTCTTTTCCATGTTGGACATGATGAAAGTTTTGTATGAAGATTACTTGGAACATAAGAAACCAATTTTGGGTGAATATTCAAAGGGAAAAGGTGAAGAAGGAGAGGATCCTCCTCAAATTCCTCCTTCACCTCCATCATCACCTCCTTCTTCTCCTTCTTCTTCAAGTTCAAGTTCTAAATCCAATGATAATAAACATGTTCATAAACATAAGAATGAAATGCCATTATTAAAAATTTATGTTAAATTTGAGTTACCCATATATGATGGTGAAGTTAATGTAGAGAGACTTGAAAATTGGGTTATACAGATGGAGGTTTACTGCAGTGTGCAACAAATCAAGGATGAGGCCACACAAATCAAGTTGGAATCTTTGCGAATTGCAGGTACAACTCTCATTTGGTGGAAAAGTAGGTTGAAAAATGGAACGCAACAAGTTGGTAATGTATTTCCATCATGGAAAAGTTTCATTTCTGCACTTAGGAAGCAATTCTATCCTTTGGGTTATAAATAAAAATCATTAAATGAATGACAATATTTAAAACTAAGAAAAGGACAAATAGTGCAAGAGTATACAGATGGCTTTTGAAAAATGGCATTGATGTTAGATGTCCCTTTACATACACAAGAAACCCTTATGAAGTACATAGGAGGTTTACCTGCACACATTAGAAACATTGTATTCATGTTTGGACCCACTAACCTTGATGAGGTTTCTGTTCAAGCGACATATATTGAAGCAGGGAAAGAAGGTGTATCAGGGGAATCATCTTCAAGGAAAGAGGACAAGAGGAAATGACATGGAAAAAAGGCAAATGTAGTGATGAGAAAGGAAGAGAGGCCCTCTTGCAAGCATTGCAAGACATAGGGGCATGATGAGGACCATTGTTGGCAGTTGCATCCCAAGAAGAGGCCAAAGTGGTTCAAGTAAAGGAAAGGGAAGCAAACAGTTGCAGCGACAACAAGACCCATAGACTTGGGATCAGATTTAGGTGATGAATCAAAGGTCTCATTAGTTGGTATGACAGGTAAAATTGGTGAAGGCATTGATTGTAGAAGAAAATTGTTTCAAATAAGGGTAATCATGCGACACACTAAGATAGACACATTAATTGATAGTGGATCTCAAGCTAATCTAATATTAGAAGAATTGGTTAAGCAATTGGGGTTAAAAACACAAGTATATCATAATCCTAAACACTTAAATTGATAAGCAATCATCATCAAATGAACATAACAAAGTAGTGCACAATCAAATTTGCAATTTCATCTAAGTATGTGGACGAGGTAACATGTGATGTAGTGCCATTAAGTGAATGTGGAATGGTATTAGGTAGTCCATATTTATATGATCATAAGGCAATCTTCTACAGGACAAAGAATCAATATCAATTAACCAAAGTAGGTCAAGATTATGTGGTTCATGCTCATCATGTAAAGGAAACTAAAACACTTCAAACAATGGAACAATTACAGAAGGAAGTTCAAGAAATAAACAAAACAATAATTGTTTCAAATGAAGTGATCGACCTTAAGCAAGAACATGAAATGATTGTTGAATGGAATATCAATCACAGTTTGCTTCAAGATAAGCTCATGTCGGGCAAATATAATAAGTACATCAACTCTTTTGCAGTCATATTTTTGATGCTATCATTAGTAATGTTGTCTACATGGATGATAGTGGCTTCAATGAAATGTGACAGGGTTCAACTGGCTAACAATATGTTGTCATTTATCACGATTGTTTTATAGTTGATCTTGATGAGACAGGTGCAAAGGACAGAGTTCAGAGATAGAGGATAAGATGAGTGGCCTGTTTCAAGCTTGTTGAATATTCAGTAACCTTTTGGGGACCAAAAGGTCCTTAGTGTGGACGTGTGATCCAAAATCAGATCCATGAGGCTTCCTAGGTCCAGAAAAGGCTAAAAGATGAAGGTTATCAGAATTAGATAAAACCAATTCCACTGTGACCGTCTCGTCGCGCTGATTATGGCCATATATTTACTTCCTCAAATGAACATCTTATGAGAGAGTTATCACACTCTGATCGTTTTGCCAAACATGAAAAAATTCAAATAGGTCAACAATAAAAAACATCAATGTTGATGTCAACATGACATCATGCTGACATCATCATGTTGACGTGGAAGCGTGACACATGGAAGAGGTACAATTGGTAGCAGATTTCGTACAACTAATGTGGACCAACCAGGAGGTGACACATGTCACCACTAAAAGGGTGACATGTGACATGGTCGTATAGGTTGCATGTATGATCAATGGAAACGTGTAAGACAGGTGTGTTGATGTGGCAGTTGTTGACTGGGGCAAGTGATAGGAGCAATCCACTCAATGGTTGACAAGTGGCAAGGTATTGGCAAATGTTGTGGTGCCACGTGGCCCAGACGTGGGCTGCCACGTGGATCTTGGGTATTGGTTCAAGGATTATTTGAAAAATGTTTGGAGTTGGTGGGTTTCTAACCCCAAACCTCTCAACCAACATAAAGCCTTCACAGAGGTCCGATAGCCAATGCGCCATGGTGTTTCTTGTTATACCATAGTGTTTATATATTATTTAAAGTGCATGTATTGTAATATGGGGTAGAAAGGGGTTGGGGCTAAGCCCCAACCTATGGTTCATTTTTAATGTGTGACCAAAAGGAATAAGGGCATGGGCACCATAATCTTCACCACCAGCACGAACCACATACCATCCACAAAAAAGGGTGCCAATAAATGGGGGCGTAACCGTAGCACCAGCCGCCATAAAACTTGGGAAATGGAACCATATGCTAGCGTGTCGAGTGGGGACACAGTCCTGTGGTTCAGTGCCATGTGACCTCTGTGTGCAGACTAAGGACCAACGGGCAACCCTTTGGGTTGGCGCTTGGCCATATTATTATTGCATATGACCATTATTAAGGGGCACGTTCCCATATTGGCGATCTTATCCCTATATTTAATCAAATGTGGGTTTTTCACTATATGTTAGTGGATTTTTACTGATTTTAAGCCTGTTAATAGAGGAATTTGCCCATTATTGGGGGATATTAGGCCTTTTTCGAGGCCAAATCTTGGGAGGAAGTTGGGGGATGATAAACAACTCTAGATATATATAAAACAAGCCTTTTTGAGGCCATGGAGGACATTCATATCAGATTTATAATGAAGGAAATCCAAGCCAAAGCCATTTTTATGCAGGGAAGCTGTTAAGGAGCACACCTTTGCAGGCCATTTCTAGGAGCTCCGGTCATCCATTTTGAGTGTCATTTCTTTTGTTGGGTTCTAGAGATCTAGGAGAACAAGACCATATCAGTCTTGTATCCTTATGAAACTGTTGTGATGTACTTATTGAGATTTGAACATAAATAAATAAGCCTCACCCATTGAGACAAAGTATCAGAGATGTAGGCGATATTGTCGAACTCCTTTATCACTTCTCTTGTTATGGTTTTCTATTCTTCATGCTTTTGTTTAGATCTGTAAATTATTTTATGGGTGTGATATATTCTCATATCTTCTTCCTCTTTCATTAAGCTTCCTAAATGGTTAATAAACACATGCATAATAACTCAACCACAGGCATTCAAAAGATATTTTTCAAATCAAAAGGTCTTATTGATAGCGAAAAATGCGGCAGGAAAACTATGGCAAAAAAAAAAGTATGATAGAAAAATTGTGGGAGGAAAACTGCGACAGAAAAAATGTAGCAGGAAAAGTGTGGTAGAAAAAGTGTGGCAGGAAAATCTCAGTAGGAAAAGTGTAGCAGGAAAAGAGGTAGGAAAATTGTGGCAGGAAAAGTGCGGCAGAAAAAGTGTGGCAAGAAAATCGCGGCAGGAAAATTGCAGCAGAAAAACCACAACAAAACAATCTTGGCAACATAATGCTACAAGAAGAAAAAGGTATGGTTTGCATATGTGTAGTGTTGAACTTATAAATCTAGTTGAGGGTTTTCCTTGTAAATCGGTTGGATTCCCTCTTAGAAGTTTAGGGCTTGTTGTAGAATGGTTTTGAGGAAGATCTAGTGAAGTATATTGTCAGTACACTTAGTTTGATTTATTGGCATATATTTTGGTGCATTGTGAGAGACACTTGTTAGTGGTATTGGTATATGATGGGCTTATGAATGATACATCCTTGAGGCTACATAAAAGTGAGGTTACGTCACATGGTTTGATGTAAGGGTTATGGTATTTGGTTATGGACAACATGATGTATTTCTAGAGAAATTTTGATGGTTATATTGGTATATGTATTTGGTATATGGTTGAGGTACATCTTGGGTACATGGTTGAGACAAGTAGTTGATGAGTTGGCACATACATGAGGTGTATAGTTAATGATGTCGATACATCTTGATGAGTCGTAGTTTATGTGTATTTGATGCATGATTGGTACATAGTTGGTACAGGTTGAGGTACAGGATGGTGCATGGTTGATGCACTTGTTTATGGTACAGATTGATTACAAGTTGTTTGGATAGGTTATTTGTACATGTTTGGTGCATGGCTGATACATTTGTTTATGGTACAAGTTGAGGTACATGTTGAGGTATGGTACAGGTTGGCACAAGTTATTGGTATAGGTTGTTACAGGTTGATTACAGGTTGATTGTTTTAGGTTTACAACAATATATATCACAATGATAGTGTGACAGTGGTTCCATCATTCTAATTCTAAGCTAGGGAGGTTGGATGGGGCAAGGGAAGGTGGTTTTAGCCACCTTCTGGTTGTAGCTAGAGAACATAGGGGGTCGTAGCCTCCTTATGTTTGTAGCCAGAGAATTGGGGAGTTGGAGCTTCCCTCAGGTTGTATCCTGAGAGATTAGGGGGTTGGAGACTCCTTCTAGTTGCAGCTAGAAAACAAAGGAAGTTGGTTGGAGACTCCAATGAATGTAATTCTTAAATACATATAAGAAAAATAATTACGTGGTTTTATCCCTCTTTGGGTTTCCACATAAAAACATTGGTGTATTGTGTATGTGTATGATTGCTCATTTGTTCATTATTTATTTATTGTGCAACTATTGGATGATAATTCTACATTTATATAACACTTGCATATTGTGGTTAAAATTGAATTTCTCTATCACTGATTCACCCCCCCTCTCAGTAATCCAACAGATCGTTGGATCAAAATGAAATCATGATCATCTGACTCAGATATCTTTCCACGAGTTCATTGAGAAACCCAAAAAATTCTAAGTATGGGTCATTATGGAGGCAATGGAAGTTGGGGGTGCATTTTGATGACACCAAAGAATATATGTGAGTCTGTGAGTCCGAGATTCCGCAAACTTGAGAAAAATAATTTGAAATATTTTCTAAGTATAGGTTCATTGTTTAGGCTACAAAAGTTGGGGGTGCACTTTCATGACACCATAAAATACATGTGAGTCTGCGAGTCGGAGAGTCTGTGAGCCCAAGAAAAATAAATTCAATTTTTTTTCTAATTATAGGTTCATCTTTAAGGTTGCAGAAGTTGGGAGTGCATTTTGATGACACCATAGAATATATGTAAGTCTGTGATTTTGAGAGTCCCTGAACCCAAGAAAAATCACTTGAATATTTTTCTAATTATAGGTTCATCTTGGAGGCTGCGGAAGTTGGGCATGCATTTTGATGACACCCAAAAATACATGTGAGTCCGCAAGTCTGAAATTTTGCAAACCCATCAAATAAAATAATTCTAAGTAAAATTCCATGTTTAAAATGAATGAGAGTCGTCAACTCAACGATTGATTAAATCATATCTGTCTGATCTGATAGGAAGATCGAAATAGCACAAATCATCAGATCTAATCAACAATCTAGAAAGTGACACATGGTACATTTTGGAAGGTGACACATGTCAAGGCTAATTTGGCATATAAGGTGTACGAAAGTAATGAATCAAGGTGACACATGGAATTCATTCAATGAATGCCACATCAACAGATACACGTCAAAGTGGACATGTGGTATTCAGTTCATTGGAAGTGTTGAAAGAATATCTAGAAACTCACCAGTCGTCATATCCAAGAGAGTGGAATCTCAATTGTTGGATTAAGCCTTTGATTCTTAGCCTAAGGGCATATGAAAAATATGTTAAAAGGGAGTTCTTATACGTACTTCAAGAATTATTACTCCGGAATAAGGTCAGAGTCTGGAGGACTTGGTTCCAACACATGTCTTGTGATAAAGGAATAAGGGAGAAATAAGAGGCAGTAGGAGTAGTGCTTAATGGATAAGCCCTTGGTTTTGAGCCCGTGGTCATTTTAACATTGATTTGAAGAAATCTCCTTTGCATAATTCGATTTTTGTAAACAGTTAAGGGCCTGTGGAGTAATTTGACGAGAAGAACACCATAATAGTACAAAGAACTAGTAAAATATCAAATCTGATATGTTGGAGAACTGAGGACACAACAAAAGAATGGGAATGTAAGGATTTTATCCATACCTATGATCAACTCATGAATGAATATTAGTCTTCTAAATAAATTGATAAACTTACATGATAAATTAATGAATAAAAGGAGAAGGCATTTTATGAAGAGGTGCAATGGATCATGTCAAAAGACACAATGGTTCAATCCTATACCTATTGAAATACTATATAAATCAGAAGTTGTTGTGAATATTATGTATTTTAGTGGATAATAAACACACACACACACACACACACACACACACAATGGATTGAATGAAGGTTCATTCTTTATCAGATTGGTGCCTATTTACAAGTTGGATCTTGCTATGAGGGTTGGATTCCTCACTTATTAGTTGGATATGAGAACTACAAGATATATCTTGTTATGAGGGTTGGATTCCTCACATCTAATTTGGATCTGAGAAATACAATTTGGGTCTTTTATATGAGAGTTGGATCTCTTTTATTCAATTGGTGTTGAGTAGTTTGACGATTGGAATCATATGTACTTATTCAAGTTTAATAATATATGACATTCATTTTTATTTACACACACACACACACACACATGAATAAATAATTGAAATACATATAATTTATTCATATAATTTAAGTTATTTGAGAAAGCGTGAGAATTTTCCAAAAGTTTAGACATTCATTCACCCCCCCTCTTAGTGTCAGTGTGTGTTTCAACACATTCTTCATTAAAGAGAGATACTCTTCATTTATAGTTGTGTCCCAATATGGATGACCTAAATATTCTACAAATGTATTTGGATCATGAGTTCTTGAATCTTGAGCCAAAAGAGAAGAGGCTTGTTGGAGCTATGAACATGTTCAATGCTGATATGAAGGATCACTGGAAAGATCACTAGCTACTTCTTGAGTTGAATGAACCCATATGGGAAGCGATGGTATTGGTGTAGGTTCATGTTCAATGGAATCACCTTGAGGAAGGTGAGCAGGCCGAGGTGGATTTTCATCCTTACTATCATCATCTAAAGAAGTATAAACTAGAATAGGAACAAAAGATGGCACAAATGTCGAAGATGGATTGCATGCTGTAAATGGCACAAACATCGAATTAGGTTTGAGGGCCAAGAAATGTTGATAAAATTTAACATCTCTTATAATAATAATTTCATTATAATGAGTTTGAAAATGTATATAACCTTTGACATCTTAAAAATAAGCAAAAAAAATGCACTTCCCACTTTTAGGTTGCAATTCTTTCCTTTTCTCATCATGTGAGCCCATGTTATACTACTAAATACATGGAAATGTCTTACATCTGGCTTGATTTTTCCCATTATTTTTTCGATGTTATATATTTTAGATCTTTTTGGGAGTGTGATTTACTATTAATTTGCACAATTTATGACTTCTTCCAAATAATGAAGACTTAATCCTTTAGATTGGATCACACAATTAGGCATTTATTTTAATGTGTGATTCTTTCTCTTTGAAACACCATTTTTCTATAGTGTATATGGAATAATGTTTTTCATTTGGGTGCCTTGTGCAGTGCAGTAACTTGTAAAATTTTTGTTCACATATTTTCCTCCATTATCTGTTCTTAACCTTTGAAGTTGATGTCTAGATTGTTTTTCTACAAGGGCCTTGTGGGCCAAAAACTTGTCAAAAACTTCACTTTTGAGTTTTAAGAATTAAATAAAAGTGTGTATGGAGAAGTCATCAATGAAATTTAAGAAATAATTTAACCCAGAGAAAGAAGGAGAAGAAAGAGAACCACAAAAATCACTGTGAACAAGTTGCAAAGGGGTCAAGGCGTGCCAAGAGGCACATTTGTCAAAATTTCCCGCTGATATTTTTCAAGAACACAACCGACACAAACACCATCTCTAGAAGAAAAAAGAGGAAGATCAGTCACCATGTGTTGATTACATAGTCACTGTAATGAGTGTTAGTTTAGATGACCAAATCGCTCATGCCAAAGTTTGCTCAAGCCATTGCTATGAGCAACAAAAAATGATGGAAATGATGATGACCCAAATTTGTCAAACTTGTACAACTTGGTAATATCATAAGAAATTCCATTTGTGAGGACATGCTTAGGATCTTTTAAATCCTTTATTACAACTTGGTGAGGTGACAACTCTATGGTTTTTCCTTCACCTAAATGAGTGATCCGATATACTGATAGAATGTTGCAAGAAATAATTGTAACACGTAATACATCATTGAAATGACCATTTTCTACGTAAACTATTCCATACCCTAAAATACTAATATATCTATCATCACAAACAAATATTTTATTGGTGTTACATTCATTAAGAGAAGAAAAGGTGGCTTTACTTTTAGCCATATGATAAGATGCTCCAAAATCAATAAGCCACTCATTAGAAGAAGAAGTAGAAGTTGTATTGAATGAGAAACCAAAAGTAGAAAGTGCATGTCCATGAAAAGAAGAAGAAGAATAAGAAGAAGAAGAACAAGAAGAAGAATCAATAGTGATGTTGTGATTCTTCATCACCGCTTCTAAGGATTCCATATTTTTAAAAAATTATGAATCCACATGACCATATTTCCCACAAAATTTGCAATTTCTATCAGTCTGATTGTTTTTAGATTTTTATCCTTTCTCACCATTAGGAGTAGAAGTTGGCGGAGAGGGTTTAGGACCCTTGTTTTGCTTGTTTTTGTGGCAAGGATGTTTATTTTTGGGATTCGTGGATTTATCTTTCTGTTGGGCCACTAAGGATTTATTTTTATGTACCTACAATGTTGATAAATCCAAGTTGCAAAAGCTTATCTTGATCTCGAATAAGATCATGGAAAAAATACTCAAGAGAGGTATTTTTGTAAGAACTCCCTAGAGCTTCTCTGGTGGCATAAAAGGTAGATACAAACACATAATATTCACAACCAAGATTAGAAATAATAATATATATATGCGTTGGTATTCCTTTAGATATATTTTTTAGTCTATACATAAAAGTTTAAGTGATTTAAACTTAGATAAATAATATTCAATGCAAGGAAAATCATTGGGACTTAAAGTCATTAATTGAGTTTCTAACT
>JZKD02S1596008.1:0-10013 GCA_000966675.3 Picea glauca
ATAAGGGGAAAACAAAGAGCAAAGAATGTGTTGATGGAGGGAGCACACGAAAGAAGATTTGTACAAGATTATAGGCTATTAACAATGATGGGAGGATACTAAACCTTCTATAGAATATTCATGTACAAAGGGTGCACCATTGCAATAACAAGGAATTAAGGAAAGACATCGAGAAACCAAAGAGGAAAGAGGCTCCATGACATCACAATAAAGGGAAAGAGACTCCCACAATTTAGGTGGGAGTATCCATGAGAACTATCTATGCAAAAGAGTCGCAAGAAATTTGTCGCACCCTAGGAAGGTGGGAATTGAGGAGAGATGGAGGTCTCCGAAAGAGAAGGAACAATAGGGCCTATTGCCCAAGAGAATCCAATATAAAATCAAGAGAGGATATATAGAGGATTTAAGAGATACGAGAATGTTCAAAAATTAAAATTTAGGATTAGTTGGGAGACAAGGGGGACACATTGGTGAAAAGCATTGATGTTTTGGTAGCAACAGGATGTATTCCCTCCTAGACAAACTTTCTTAGAGAAGAAGAAGATTCTAAAAGTCAAAGAAAGACCATTGAACAGTTGAAGAACACCCCAGAAGAGAAGTCGGCCCATAGGAAAAGAAAAAAGTGGAAATAGAATTTCCAAGAAGAGAAGTCAGCCCACAGGAAAAGATAAAGTGAAAATAGAATTCCAAGAAGAGAAGTCAGCCCCAGCTAAAGTGACTTGAAGACTATAAATAAAGTGATGTCTTGCGCATTTGTACTCTCACTCACACAACTATCTCACACAAGAAGAAGGTCTAAGGCAAGGAGAAGACGCAACTACTGCAGCAACTGGGGTTTCTTGGTATCTCTTGTGCACTATCTCTAGAGGTGCACTAGATTGGTATGGTGTTGTAGCTACAATTGTCTACCCCTACTAGGGTTTGAAAAAAACAAAGAGATAAGTTATTGTATCAGGATTTCTTCATTATCAGTTTTTCTCTTATGAAGAAGAGCTTGTTCATGGTTGGATTGTATTATCAGAAATAATCTATCTAAGAAATGTTGGTTGGGTTTTTCCTTGGGTTTAGGGTTTTCCTAGGATAAATATTTGTGTCTATTTTATGTTGCTTACATTTTCGGTATATGGATGATAAATAAAGATCTAAATGTTCTGGTAAATCTATTGCTCTGAAAATTTAAGAAAATCTAACATGGAATCAGAGTTGGTTACCTTCAAAACAATTTAACCACTAGAAGGAATATCACACTTTGGATTTGCTACAGCACCTTTCTGCTGCACAGTTTTCTTTTGTCAAGCTCATTGAGCACTCTTTCCAAAGTCGTTGGTACTAACTCCACTTCAAAGAAACTCGCCTAACCCTAGCGCACATATTGAAACCCTAGCATTGACTTTTCAAGGAGGATGAAATTTTGAGATTTTTCAAGCCTAGGGTTTCTACCAGCAAAAATGATTACCAGTATGAGAATTGAGGATAGGTTGGATGGAGCAGAAAACTTCAGATCGTGGAAGCATAGGATACTACTCATTCTAGAAGAGAATGAGCTCTTGGATCATGTCAAGCAACTTCTCCCAGAACCAAAGAAGAAGATGCCAAGGCAAAGTACAAGAAGAATGAGATCAAGGCCAAGAGGATATTGACAGATTCAATCAAGGACCACTTGATTATCAATGTATTAGAATTGAAGACACCAAAGGAGATGTTTGATGCCTTATCAAGATTATATGAAAGAAAGAACCCAACCAGAAAGCTAACCCTAAGGCATAAACTCAGAAACGTGATGATAAACAAGTCAAATACAATTTCCACCTACTTTATGAGAATTTCACAGATCAAGGACCAACTAGCAATTATTGGAGATTCAGTGGATGATGCAGAGCTTGTGACTACAACTCTTAATGGCTTTCCTTCTTGGGATTCATTTGTTCAGGGAATTTGTGCAAGAAGTAAATTACCCAAATTTGACAAGCTATGGACAGATTGTACCCAGGAAGAAAAGATATTGATATCCAAGTTTCATAAAACTAATGATGAAGAGAACCAAGATCATGTTGCTCATGTGAAGAAAAGGAAATAAAGGAGAAATACTAGTTCAAATAAAACTAGAAGATCAATTCTAGACCATAAGAAGGATGTATCTAAAATTACATGTTTCACTTGTAAGAAGTTGGGACATTTTGCTTATCAGTGTCCTCAAGGGAAAGGAAAGAGAAAACATCATGCACATGCAGTAGATATGGAAGAGTCTACATATCAGAAGAGGACAAAGGTATCAAAAGATGAAGAATATGTCTTTGTCTCATCTCTCATGGGTACTATCACTCAAGGAAGTGATATTTTTCTAGTAGACACTGGTGCTTCCAAGCACATGACCGAGTTCAATATTTCTCTTACAAAATTGATAAAGGAGAATTCATCCCTTTAGGTAGAACTTGGGGATGATTCCAGGCATGCAGTTAGAGGAGTAGTAGAAGACTCCTACCAGCTTCATTCAGGTAATTCTCTCTCAATAAAAGATGTTTTTTTTGTAGAAGGCTTAATAAAGAATCTTCTTTCTATTTCTGCCTTAGAAGATAAAGGCTTCAGTGTAGCTTTTGTGGATGGACAAGTCTTATGGCCCAAGAGTTCAAGTATAGATTCAACTACTAGATTGGTGTCCGATAGGGAGGATTGTAGAAATTAAAGGGACACCCAGAACACGCCCTTGTACACAACAGTGTTAACTCTAGTGAGCTATGGCACCGAAGACTTTCTCACATAAATTACAAATCCATACCAATTCTAAGCAAGCTGGTTACAGGTCTACCAGATATGTAGGTAGAGCATGAAGGAGTATGCAAATGATGCGCACTTGGCAAGAATGCCAAGGGAATATTTTCAAGCAGTTACAACAAATCCAAAGGGATCTTGGATGTCATACATTCAGATGTATGCGAACAGATGAAGGGTCCATATCTAGGTAACTTTTGTACTTTCATTTTTATTGATGAATACTCACGTAAGACATGGATCTATTTCTTGAAAGCGAAAGATGAAGTTTTTAACAAGTTTCAAGAATTCAAGGATTTAGTAGAAAATATATCTGGAAGAAAGATTAAAATCTTGAGGTCAGATAATGGAGGTGAATAACCTCAAATGAGTTCAAAGACTTTTGCAAAGAAGTTAGGATTAAGAGGGAGTTGACAACGACAACTCCCTACAATCCCCAACAAAATGGGGTTGCAGAGAGAAAGAATAGATCCATTGTAGAAGCAACTAAAGCGATGATCCATGAACAAAATTTACCCATACATCTATGGGTAGAAGCATCTAATACAACTGTATATGTCCAGAATATAAGCCCTCGTAAGATATTGGGTAATAAGACATCGGAAGAAGTATTCACCGGAAAGAAACCAAAATTCATCCACTTGAGAATATTTGGTTGTCCAGTGTACATACATGTTCCCAAGGAAAAGAGAATGAAGATGGAGCCTTCAGGAAAGAAGGGCACCTTCGTTGGATATAGTGAGACTTCGAAGGCTTATAGAATATACATCCTCGGATAGAGACGAATTGATATTAGCAGAGATGTTACATTTGATGAAGAAGCAGCCTCCGGGAAATCTAGGGAGTCTCACATAGATGAGGACAGAGAGAAGCAGGAGGCTCCATGGGATGCAGTAATGATTGAATCTACTCCAGAAGAACACATTCCAGAAGATCAGAATGAGACAGTAGAGCTAGAGATACCTGTAAATCCACCTAGAGAAGTTACAATTACCAGGAAGAGATCAACATGGCTCTGAAACACTTTGCAGGAAGTTGAAGGACATTCATCTCCCAAAGGCTCTTTCAGAGAGAGAAAGAGACCACACAAGTTTTCTAGCTATGTGGCGTTGATGAGTAAAATCATTGATTCAGAACCTTCCACTTATGAGGAAGATGCTAAGCAGCAAGTGTGGAAGGATGTCATGATGGAAGAGTATCAGTCTATCATGAAGAATGATGTGTGGGAAGTGGTTCTGAGACCAGAAGGGAAGTCAGTAGTGACTTCCAAGTGGATCTACAAGATAAAGCATGTTTCAGATGGAAACATAGAGAAGTACAAAGTGAGATTTGTCACTAGAGGATTCTCCTAGAAAGAGGGAAAATATTATGAAAAGACATTTGCTCCAATAGAAAAGTGCACTTCCATCAGATCTATTATTGCTATTGCTTCCGTTATGGGATGGAAATTACACCAGATGTGTTAGCCTCATAATCCTAAAGTTCTATAGTCTAAGTATTTTCTAGTATAAATGTTTTTAGAAATTAATTTATTCTAGTTTGTTAGGATAAGTACACCTAGCTTCTATGTAAAGGACACCTATCATACTCGTGTGATTATGTGATTGGTTGTTCTCCTAGTTTTTAATTTAGAGTTAAGCTATATAAACTAGCTCCTTCTTCAAGTGAGGTTAAGGATTAGATTATGAATTTCGGATTGTAATCACTTTTTCCTTATTAATAAAATTACGTGTCTGAGGACACTTTGTCAACATGGTATCAGATCCATGGTGAAATGGTGATGGAAGGATTGTTGATGGATTGAGGAAGCAAGGAAGTCTCCACAACATCATCCAAGATCTCTTCAAATTCAAGCACAATAGTACTAAGGTATTTTTGTTATTAATTCAATAAGGAAAATGTTATTCTAATTACAACACTTGTTTTTTGAAAATTTTGATAAGATAAATCATCATTTTCAGCAGCTAAAAGTTTTTGTATCAGTTCTATTATTTCTTTGTTCTCGTTCGAGATTATTTTCTGATCAGATCTACTTTGTTTATCAAGTAGACCAGTTGTAATCCAAGTAGAGAGCCCTTTTTTTGTAAAAATTGTTTCAGATCTATATAAATCTGGCAATTTCTTCTTAAAGAGATATATCTTTTGATAAATCTCAATCTCCCTGCTTCAATGCTTCAAGATCTATGTAAATTGTTGCAAATATGTAAAAATTTGGCAATCTAGTTTTGTCAAACAAATTTAAATCTAGCTCTATCCATCATAGATCAATCGATCTAGTATCATATATCTGGATTCATAGATCCAGAATTAGAGATATGTTATCATTATTTGGTGTATCTGGTGCAAATCCAAGGTTGGGTGCAAAGACTTGGAGGTGGCCAAGATGCTAGACAGGGAGAACTTCCAATTCAGCGTACTCCATTCAACGACTTCCTGCATGTAGTTGGCCTTGAATTTTAGGGTAGAGTCCAGTGAATTCAACAAATGCGTACCCTCCATTCTAGTGCATATGTCGAGAGAGTACCCTCCATTCAATGACTTCCTGCCACAAATTGCATCAGTGTCCAGTTTTCCGTGTCCAGAGGCATCAACAACAGAAGCTCCATCTCTTTTCTCTGCCTTCAATAAGTCTACAAGGGACAGAGAATGATTATGTTTCCTTGGAGTTAAGGTCTTATCTTCTTGGTGTTCCATATCGCACCCTTCAATTTGACACAAAGAAAGCGCTCTCCACAGATCATAGTGCCACAACACCAGCAGTAGCATGACCTCTACCTCAACGCGGATTTTGTCCAAGAGAGAGACACAACCATTTGCCTACATGATCGACTGATCTATAATATACACCTGTGATTTCTCGCTACCTAGGAAAGTAGATCTGTGTGTTATTCATCTGACATGATGTTAGATTGCCAATAATTGTGGTTCAAGGTATGACCAATCTAATTGTAAGATGAAGCAAGGACTTCTTGATTTCCCATCTACACACCTTCTGTTGTATGCCCTGCCCTTCGACTCTACTCCAGCTATAGAAAAATCCTTCAAATTTTGAGGAATGGCGGGCAGGATTTGAGGTTTAATCGTCTCTAAACAAGCAAGACAAGGTTTCTTTATTTTCTTGTTTGGCTTCTTCATTCTTTTTATTGGGGAAAGGTGCAAGAATTCATTTTACTCAGATGCATTTGAATATTTTCCTGAGAACTCTCTTCTGGTGTGATCTATGATCTAGTGCCTCTTCTGCACGATTTTGGTGGGAAGTTTTGATATGGCTGGATTGCATGAATTTGCAACAAATTAAAGAGATGGGATTTTCTTATTAAAGCTTCATACCTTTTATTCACAAGTTTCAAAAGATCACTTTTTTAAAGTGACATGCATAATATCATAAAGCATAAATGAGATAGTATATGTCCATATACTTTAAAGTATAAAGGAAAGTTATAAAGATGCCTATGTGAAAATATGAATAATATTTATCTCAAAAGGGATTATTCATTTTATTGAAGGCTTAAATTCAAGGGGGGGGCACATTTTTCTTTTTGTATAAGACTATAAGTCTTGTAAAATGATCAAATTTCGAAAGCCCTGATTGTAACCTTTAAGTTAAGAGTTCAGAATAGTCCAGTGAAATACTCTCTCAAACTCCTTTTCCAACGAGACTTTTAAAGGGTCAAGACCAAGCCCTTAAAAGTACTCTTTTTGTGTGGACTATGCACTCTTTCTTTCCTGTGCCTTGTGTCTCTCTTTTAGTGTTTTGATGATTATTCAGTGTGGTGATGTGATCATTAACTTGCAATTCTTGCAATAAGGCAATCTATCATCATGTCTAAATTAATCAACATATTCACGGAATCAAATAAGTTAGATGGACCCAAGAATTACAAAACTTGGAGTCGGCACATGCATAACACTTTGATCTATAATGAATTATGGCGTGATATCTGTGATGGTGATACTGCTCCAACTAAGCCCATCGACGCTACTTTTTTAGCCAAATGGAATTTGAAAGATGAAAAAGCACTTGCTTTGCTACGTTCTTTTGTAACTGAACAGATGTTTGTTCATATTGAGAATTCCAAAGATGCATGGTCTGCATGGAATCTATTAAAGAAGTTGTTTGATACTCTTGTTGCATCTCAGAGAGTTGATCTACAAATGAAATTGCTTAAACAAAGATTAGCAAACAATGGTGACATATTAGAATACATTTCAAGGATTAAGAACATTCATCTGGAAATCATCAAAGTCAGTTTTTCTAAACTTGAAGATAGTTTTCTAGTATCCATTGTAATAAATGGTTTGCCTCCATCTTCTAAGCATTTTCTTGAGACTTTGCAAATAACTGATAAGTTATCTACTATAACTTTTGATTCTCTTAGTGAATTGTTGGCTCAACATAGTAAAACCTTTGGAAAACAAAAACAATTAGGAGAATATCTTCTTTACACTAAAGATGAAAGTTCTAAAGGAAGGGGAAAATCAAATTCTCAAAATTTCCAGAATCAGTCTTCTAATCGAGGCCGTGGCAGAGGTCATGGTCAAGGTAGAGGTCGTAAAAATTTTCATCAACAAAATTTTCAAAGTAATAATCACAATAGTAATGCATAGACAAGAAGAGGCAGAAATTTCAGTCAAGTAAGATGTAAAAGATGCTTAAAGATGGGCCATTATGCATCAAATTGTCTTACTGGCAATGATCAATTGCCAAAGTTCAAGAAGACATCAAATTCAAACTCTCAACAATAAGCGCAATATGCAGAAGATCAAGATTATCAGGATGATGAATATGAATATGTTTTTTCAGCAGTTCAGCATGTAGATTCATTTGAAAATGATTGGATATTGGACACAGGGGCTACTCAGCATATGACTTATCGCAGAGACTATTTTTGGAATTATAAATATCAACTAAATTCCATTTATTTAGCTGATGATACAACTCATATACCTCAAGGAAAATGTTCAGTGAAAGTTTTTCTCCCTGGAATTGGTAAAAAATGGATTTCAAATGTTTGGTATGTACCATCTTTTAAGAAAAAATTGTTATCCTTAGTCACAATCAGACAAGATGGACATCAAATTGTCATGCAAGATGGTTTGGTGAAGATTATGTCAGTGAAGGATAACTTGAAAATGATAATGACTGGATATGAAGATGGGAAGTTACTAAGAATGAATAGTAAAGTCATCCAAAGAAAGGATGAGGTTGCAGGAATAGTGAATTCCGAAATGTCTTCATTCAGATTATGGCATTTTCGATTTGGTCACTTAAACTTTGAAAGTCTCTTGAAACTTAAGTCCCAATATTTGGTGAAGGGTTTACCAACTTTCAAGAAAGAAAATTCCAAGTGTGAATCTTGTATTTTAGGCAAGAAAAATCAAGAAGCTTTTCCAACCAGCTCATGGCGAGCAACAAAGTATTTGGAGTTGATTCATAGTGATATATGTGGTCCAATGGAATATTCATTTGGAGGATGTCGATACTTTATATTGTTCATTGATGACCACACTAGAATGACATGGGTATACTTTTTAAAGGCAAAGTCTGAAGCTTTTGAAAAGTTTGTAAATTTTCAACACATGGTTGAAAATGAAACTAGAGAAAAGGTTGCTTCTTTGAGAACTGATAATGGAGGTGAATTCACTTCAACTGAATTCAATGATTATTGTCAAAACAATGGAATTAAGAGGGAACTGACAAATTCCTATACTCCATAGCAGAATGGAGTTACTGAAATGATGAACAGGACTCTCATGGGCATGGCAAGATCTATGATGCAGTTTAAAGGGTTGAGCACAAAATATTGGGTTGAAGCAGTCCATACTGCAGTTTATCTCAGAAATCAATCACCTACATCAGCTTTAGATGGAAAAACACCTTATGAAGCTTGGTACAGTTTTAAACCCAAGGTAAATCATCTTAGGGTTTTTGGATCAACATTTTATGCTTTAGTTCCTAAGGAAAAGAGGACTAAATTAGAAAACCGAAGTATGAAGTGTACCTTCATTGGATACTCTGATGAAAAGAAAGGGTATATATTTCTTTCAGATGGAAAATTCACTGTCAGTAGAGATGTAATTTTTTATGAAACTGAAAGTAACAATTTAGATGAGATTAACCATTTCCTTAGTCGTTTAGACAAGAAAAACACTAAGGGTAAAGGTAAATTCAACAAGTCAAAGCAAACATTTTGGTTTGAAAAAGACTTGGTTACTCCAGAAGACATCTCTTTCTCAAAAAGTTCTTCTGATTCATCTGATAATGAAACAACAAAAGATTCTTCTGATATTCAATCTTCAAAAGAATCTTCTCCAACCTCAGATATTTCAGATGAAAGAAGAGCCTCATTTTTTGAAAATCCTCTTTTCAACAATAATGGTGATTTAGATCCTCAATCCCCTCAACATAAGAAGCCAAAGTGGGTCGAACAACTTCTCAGAGATGTTCATTCAGATGAAATGAACAAAACAGGAACTAGGGGATCTTCAAGAGCAGAAGCTAATGTTATTCATGCTTCCATTGAACCTACTTATTTTGCTGAAGCAGTTGAACATAAAGAATGGCAGGAAGCAATGATTAATGAATATGATTCAGTACTTGCAAATGGGACTTAGAACTTAGTTGATTTTCCACAAGATGTTAAGCCCATCGGTTGTAAATGGGTTTATCGAGTAAAGTACAAGCCCAATGGTAAAATTGACAAGTACAAAGCAAGACTTGTTGCAAAAGGTTTTTCTCAACAGGAAGGAATTGATTATGAAGAAACTTTTGCACCCACATCTAAATGGAACACTATCAGAATGGTTATCAATTTGGCTGCACATAATGGTTGGAAATTACATCAAATGGATGTCAAAAGTGCCTTCCTGAATGGTGATCTAAAGGAAGATATTTTAATGACTCAACCACAAGGTTTTGAAGCAAAAGGACAAGAACATAAAGTTTGCAAACTTGTGAAGGCTTTATATGGTTTGAAACAAGCTCCTCGAGCTTGGTATGCAAAAATGGATGAGTACCTACGAAAGGTGGGTTTTCAGCGAAGTGAATCAAATGATACATTGTATTTTCGAATACAAGGTAAGCACATGGTGATACTTGTACTCTATGTTGATGACTTAATCATAACAAGAAATAATGAATCTCACATCAAACAAGTTAAGGAAGAACTTAAAGCAGGGTTCAAAATGACTGACTTAGGGGCACTTCATTATTATCTTGGAGTTGAAGTTTCTCAACATCCTAA
>JZKD02S1596009.1:0-10013 GCA_000966675.3 Picea glauca
GAGAGGATAACCTAGAAAAAAAATTGATCCCTAGAACATAGGTCCCTAATTATAGGGATCATGAAGACATGAGCCCTTCAATAAAGGATTAATTGAAGGGTTGATTGATGTGATCCTTTTGAATAAATAGGAGCAACTGTAAAAGGTCTTATTCATTTTGGATAATTAGGAACTCTTATTGAGTTGAGGAATTGAGAATATGCATAATGAGGTGAAAGAAGGCATCTTTCCCCAATAACGTGAGACTCTAGAACTAGAACTAGAGCAGGCTCTTTATGGCTATAAGCCTATATGTCATTCTTACCATTTTAAAGCATCATTTAAGGGCCAATCTCTTATATTTTCAATCGAAAAAGGGCATTTTCTCGTTCTTAGGGTTGTAGGTGCACCCTAATGCATTTATGGGTATGTAAGTGCCCACACCACACCCACACACACCCATTCTATTATTATGTGATCATTTTTAAATTATTATTGCTAATGTTTTCTTATTTGTTTCAAATCTCTGATGTTCATTGACTATGTTCATTCGGCTAAATGTACAACGAAATAGGTATTTATTAGATATTTCTTCCTCAAGTGAGGGAAGCTCAAGACAAACAGGTGGAAATGTGACTGCATCTAGTAGATTTGATAGGCGAACAACGACCAGAGCTGAAAAGGTAAGAAGAAAATTCCGTAGACACGTAGAATTTTTTCTTGCCAAAGGAGGATCGTGCTCTTATGATGATGAGAGCATAGTAGACATTGAGGTGCCACTCAGGTATACACATATGTTGAAAAAATGGATACTTGAGGAACTGCCTCCGTTGGACACTGACTTCATTGTCAACAATAAGACGTATCGCATTGCACCATCCTCTATGCATGGTTTGGGGCTATTTTCCATGGATGAAATAATTGTAAAATACAATACAGTAACTGAATTGATGGACTATGTTGGACCGTGTTATGATTATAGTGATTGGATGTGGTTAGTCCGGTACATGCGAAGTATGCGAAGATATGCACTCGCCGCAAATTATATACAACTAATAAACAACGATAAAAATAAAGGAGGGGCTACTTACATTGATGGATGGCCTAAGGCTTTCAGAAATATTGCAAGATTTATAGACAACACACGACCCGAGACAACAAACAAGCAATCGAATTGTATTTATGAGGGACGTGAAGGGAATTGGGTAGTCATGTGCACAATAAAAAAGATAGCTCTCGGGGAAGAGTTATTAGTGGATTATCATTTGAACTGAATAGATACATCGACTAATAGTGTGCAGGTACTTATGCAACACCTCTTTAACCAACCTCTACTTATTGCATTATAATTTTTTTTTATCTTTAACATGTAAACGATTAACAATTTCGATTTACAATTAACATGAATTTTATTATTTGTTTATATAATTTTATTTGAGTGACAAACAATTTTTTTTAACTTTAACAATTTTTTAAATATTTCGGGGTTCTTATTGTATTATAATGTGGCAAGATGATCGTGGAAAAGGCCCAGCCACAAAACATGTAAAGGATTAAAATTACGACTTACACTATAAGTGAATTTTATTATTTGTTTATAAAATTGTATTTGTGTGTTGATCAGTGATTTTATTTGTTTATATAACTGAAATAACATTTATTTTGTTGAAATATGTAGTCTACGAGCCATGATGTTCATCATTCGTCTGACGAGGAGGACTTGTATTCATCCCCTAACCCAATGGTAATGTTACATAAGAAGATCATGAAAGCGAACAAAGAACTTGCTTGCTTGTTAGACCTTGAAGATCAAACTCCCGAGGTTAAACAAAGGATCAAACCGGTTATGACACATCTTAGGACATATAAGGTAATAACCATAATTTAAAGTGATTTTTTTATGTCATAATTTCAATTATGAAAGTTTGTTTTTTAACTTTTACATTTTCTAAACGAAAAAGCATTTTCTTTCTTATATAGAGTTATTTGGAGATTGTTCAACCTGACGTTGGTAGTAGTGGCACCACACAAACGTTACAGATTCTTGATGTGGGCCCTCATATACTTGCCAAGCTATTTATTTCTCCAGCTTCCACACCTTTAGATGGGAGCCATGACACACACCCCCAACAACCACACAGCCATGCTCTGGAGGTGGTGACAAAGATGAGCCTGATGATGTGGATTATACAGTTGCATTTCCTGGAGCGAGATGTGTTACCAGCATGGGTAACCTTCCTTGCACATTTATGGTCAACGAGGATGGACTTTCATTAAAGCAAATAAGACTCCAAGGTACTTTTTAATATTTTAAAAGTTTCATGTTGTCTATCTCAAACATGAGAACATCTATATTATTATTTTTAAATTAATGATCATATATTTTTGTGTGTAGGAAACGACCATTTTTATAGGAACTTGGAGACCAAAACATTGTTAATTTTTTGGCCAACCATACGCACAAGGTGGAATTCCCAAAATTCCAACCTCAAAAAAGAACTTATGGATTATCTTGAAGGCCTTTTCAAAGTAGACACCTTCAATAAAAAAGCAACCACCTCATTAGCTGGCCAATATTTGAAATCTATGTGAGACGTGTATAGGGTTCACTTGCAAAAGAACCCTAGGTATGAGCGTCCTCCCGCGGTTATAGAGAGGGAGTGGAAGGCACTCATTGAGGATGCAAAAGAAAAATAAAATTGAGAAAATAACGAAAAACACCAACTGGTACCCCAAGGTAAATTAAATTTTGAATTCAATACCTTTACTTTTCTTTAGATCTAGATAAAAATGTGGTATATAACATACTTAAAACTTTTGATGATAGGTTGCCTGACACTTTGAAGGAAACAAAGCAAGGATTGTCACACACGACCAACACAAGATAGGCCAAGGAGGCTACAAGAAGTTACAGTTGCGAATTGTAGACACCCAAACATCTTAATAATATTATTTGTATCGTCTTCCAGCTTTCAGGTAATTGCAGCCAATAACATTAAAAATACATACTCTTATGCAATGCACAATGACGACTTCGAAACCAAAATCATGGAGGAAGACCTCTATATTGTTTATAGGTACGGCTATCAAGTTGTTGTTGAACATAGGAAAAACATGGGGCTTGTTAGCACTCTGTAAATTTGTTCGACTGATAAAACAAACGATAGAGGTAACCTACAAACCAACTTTAGAGCTAGGTACTAGCCTACTCAACTCAGAGAGGGCTCTCTCGTGTCACTTGGTGTTTCTTTGGCAATCAATGGATAGGTTTAGTTTGTTTTTTGGGGGGGGTTATAAATTTGTTGGCAAGGAAGGGGGATGACACTCAGGGCAATTGAGTCGAATTTCTGAAGAAAAAAATAGGAACACTAACTGGTCAGTAGAACTCTCTAGAGGATAAAGGCTAAATGAGGTGATGAATCAGAGTTATAATTTGTAATTTTCAGAGTGTAATAAGAAAGGAGAAAACAAGTAACTACATTAGAGCATTAGTGAAATGAATTCTGAATTAGTTGTGAAGAAACTTACACAGTTTAAATTGCTTAAGCCAAGAGCATCATAAGATTAATTCTAGGCCTTTAAACTATCCAATTTAAACAGAAGACAATGTTAATGGAATCAGAAACACAGGTAATACATACAAAGAGAGAAGACAAAACTCATATCACCACCATTTGAATATTTTCATGGAGACTTCAAAGACTTCTTCATATGTATTCTATTCAGCTTCAGAAAATTACAATTGAGTTCAGAACAACTAGAATTGTGCCCTTGCACTTCTGCCAACCTTAATACATTTGGAACTTTTAATACTTATGCAATTCGAGTTCCTTTAGTTAGAAACCGATTACAATAGCTGAACTGAAATGTTCCAGCTTCTAAAATTAATTATGATGATTACAAATGACACTTTTGGTATGAGAATCGACTATAATGATTAATAGGAAAACGTTTTATAATCCAGTTGTCAATTCCTCTGGCATTTCAGTTCCTTCCTCTGCTACATTCTCTTTGAAATGTCACTTGCATTCTTTCAAATATAATTTCATTTATCCATATTCTCCTTAAATATTTGGGAATAATATATTTGAATAAAAATAATTCCCAAATATTTTTATCCTGTAGAATTAAATTTCCATAATTTAATTCATGCCCGTGGTTTTGAATAACCATTTTTTTGTTGTTTCCCGTGGTTTTGAATAACCATTTTTTTGTTGTTTCCCATGGTTTTGAAAACCCTGTCTTGTTCTGCCCAATTTACCATTTCACTCTGAAAGCTATTTACTGGTTTGTTTCCCATGGTTTTGAAAACCATGTCTTGGTTACCATCTTTGGTAAAACATTTTTAATCCTCTTCTTTTACTTCTGTAAAATTTTTGGATAAACAACTATCCAAATCTTCCTTTCACGTGCATCTTCCCATTCAATTATTTTCCATGGAAATAAACATTAATCTCTTTAATTTTTACCTCTGTGAAAATTTTCCACCGTGAGGAAGAAATCTTTTATGGCATTGGGAACTCCATGATTTGTTTTGAAATGCATTCCTGGAAAACTATCATCATATGTCGCACATTTATGAAAACAAATCATATATTAAATGTTTGCCATAGTATTTCGGGCTTGGGAGGAGTGGTTTTAACCCACACCACTTTAACCCCCGAAATGCATCACGTAAGAACACATCTCCCCGACCAAAAACCATGGGTTCAATTTCGGCCCGCCTTCAAATAATTAACCTTTGTTTACTTTCAACCACCGAAATGTATATGCGCCCTCCATCCACCCTTTGACTTTTCAATATTAAAAATTGAGATTTGCGCCCATGATTTGACATGAGGTCATGAATTAAATATTAATATAAATATTTTAATATTAAAATATTTATATTAATAATAATAAACCCTTTTTCCATTTTCTAAGGACTTTGGGCATATGAAGCTTATCACATGACTTTGTGGATAGGATAAGGGTGCTTAAGCTTAATAAAAGGAATATTTTTAATTTTCAACGAGAATATGATAATAAGGGGAAAAATGAATGAAGTGATGGAACCGAGGGATTTAGATAAGCATTAAGGCTAGAGATAGGTTTGGGATATTTGTCAATTTTTTACTCATGGAGGACATGACTATTTTGGATGATCAGTCGAGTGAAGGATTTAGGTGATGGGAGCTTGACGGAGTTGGTGAGAAAGTTTTAAAATATGAGTGGAAAGATATCCCAAGGACAAGATACTTTGGAAAAATTAATGGAAATTAGCATGTGATAACATTGGCTCCAATGGGGATGTTATCCTTTCAGTGAGGTAGCAAAGAACTCATAGACCCAGTGCCTGATCCATTGGGTTGCTCCCAAAACATGTGTGTGTACCCTGCTTCGACCTGTCACCAGTGTCCGCTGAAAACCAAATTCTGCACACTGCTCTCAACTGGAGACTGAACGTTGAATACACCGCTAAAATCTGACTGTACACACTACTGAAAATCCAAATTGAAAAATGCTTGAACAACAAGCTTATTCGCACCTACCTACCCTAACTGTTGAAATGAACTACCAATCAAGTGAAATCATAATGCCAATGCAACCATGCAATCATTTTATCCACTGTTTGTTTTCTTTGCACATGCTTGCTCCAAAGCTTGTTTACCGATAATTCATTAAAGAATTTACTTATAAATTCAAATCCCAAAAAATTAAAAACATTGGGACTATTTACTGCCTCCAACAAAACTGCAAATGGATCCTCTAAAACATGCACAAAACAACAATCATGTTTCACCCCTTCCACTGCATTCTTGTTTTCATGTGATTTAACCTGTTGATTGCCACCAAGAGGCTGAAAAATCTGTTGAGACTGCTGGAAATAACAATCTTCTTAATCATAATACAGTGTTAGCTAAAATGAAACCCCTGGTGGAAAGCAATCCATATCTAACACTGGTGTTGATGACCATCATCTTTATTTCCAAGTTGGCAGTTGAGCACAGACTGTAAATCTGAACTGAAATAATCTTCCATGTAATCAACAATACGGTCATTAAATGCGTGAGAAGGTTGTTGGTCTTCCTCACTAGTAACAATTTTCTCATGTAAAACAATGTCACTGTGAATGCAATCAGACTTCCCTGCTTCCTCTGTTATCTCATGATTTACTTTCAACAATTCAAAGGAAGAAAAACATAATGGAAGATAATTTTCATTTGCAAGTTTACTGCTTTCTTCATATTCAACATCATGCCTGGAGGATTTTTGATTTGAAATATTATAAACATTTTGCTTCAGCAATTTGAAAGAAGCAAAACACAACGACAAGGTTCTTTCACCTAATTCAAAACCTTCTTCGTTTTCTTCACTGCTATCATATGCACATTTTTCAATTTCTTTGGATTGTTGAACACATTCATTTTCAGATTCATCTTCAACCAATGGCTGCAATCTTGAACTGACAAGACCTTCTACATAACAAGTAACAGGGTCATCAAACACATAAGAAGATTGATGCAATTCCTTGTCGATTTGTTCCAGTGAATCAGTGTGATTTGACATCAACACACATTCCTTTGCTTCATTGATGATCTTAGAATATTCTTTCAACAATTTAAATGAAGAAAAGCATAAAGGTAAAGAATTTTCTTCAGCTAATTCTGTACTTTCTTCTTTGTTACTGTGATATGTAGGCTGATTTCTCCCATTACACTGCTGAAAATGAACATTTTCTGATAGAGAACATGTAGTTGGTTGTTCTAGGAAGTCAACATCATAATCATCGTCATATTCATCATATATAGGCAAATCAACAACATTTGCAATGTCATCTAACAAGAAAAAGCTTGGAACATCAACCTGCTCTTCAACAAACTGATTTGCAAATTCGTCTTCTTGTCTGTCTACAAATGAATACATAAAACAATCAGCTCCATACTTATCATGGGATGGATCAGAAGCTAAATTAGCACCTTCTCTTTCAAAAAGTGGAATATAATCCTTTGCAAAATCATTAGCATTTAAAACTTCAAGAGGGCATACGATATTATTAACTATTTGCTCAAGACTCAAATCAATTGTTTTCTGTTCATATTCATTGTCATGTTCTTTATCATCCAACTCCTCATTTCGAATCCGTTTACATGCTTGGATATTGTGCCGAATCTCCTGAGTATCATTAAACATTTGTTGTAAGGGCTTAGGTCTTCTTTCCATCAGGAAGAAAGACAAATCTAGATGAAAACTTGTTGCATAATGGAGCATGGCAACAACTTCAGTGGGTTTAATTTCTTTGGGAAAATTGTAATAATATTGGAAAACCTTCTACTAAATGTAGAAATAGTTTCATTGCTCTGCATTTTCAAGCCTTTTCAAGGCATAGAACTCTGTAAGTTGTAGATCCAAAGATTTCTCCTTGCCCCAAAACTTCAAAAAGACATTCTTCAATTCCTCCCATGAGCTAATTGTCTCTGGTTACAAATGTTTAAACCAGTATTTGGTATCCCCTTTCAAGGATTGAGAGAAGGCCCTCATACAAACATCATCATGATCAATCTCAAACAAATCTATAAAATGTTCAAAATCTTGGATGTGTTTTTCAGCTGTGATGGCATTAGATTCTCCATCAAACACAGGTAGGTACTTATAGTTCTTTGGAAGAAAATCATGAAGGATGTGAGGTAATTTTAAAGGATTGTACCTATGTTGAATCTTGTAGGGTGTTGTATCAAGTACAAGAGGTGAGACATCAGCCTTGGTTTCACGAGGCTCGTCAACTTGGCTATGGTCATCACATGGCTCAGATGGAATATTTTGATCAGAATCAATGATAAACTTAGGAGATATATGTACAAATTTAAGAGGGGGATATACAATTGCAATACTCTCATGATCATCATATGAATGCAGCAGGTAAATAAAAATTTGTTTACCATGTTCAGGAAAGGAAAAAAGGTACTTAATAACAAAAAATATTATGTCTTGGAAAAACTCAACTTTAGGTACATGTTTTCTCCCATGATGTCCTTTCATAGATCTGTCAATGGATCTCATCCTCCAGTGGAGTCTCTGAATCACATTTGAAGTTTGATTGGAGTCGGCAATAAAATCTTCAACTACTGAGTCTTTGGACAATGGAGTCGCCATGAAAATTTTGAATTCTAGATTCTTGAAAATGGAGTCGACAGGTCAATGATGTACAACCTTTCTGTGTCTAAATACTTTTCACCATCATTACTCAGATATGAACTTTGTCGTTTCTCCCAGGGAAGATTTCACCTTCACTCCCCGATAGCAGCGACAAAATGTTAGCACTCTGTAAATTTGTTCAGATGATAAAACAAACAACAGAGGTAACCTACAAACCAACTTTAGAGCTGGGTACTAGCCTGCTCAACTCAAAGAGGGCTCTCTCGTGTCACTTGGTGTTTCTTTGGGAATCAATGGCTAGGTTTAGTTTTTTTTTTGGGGGGGGTTTATAAATTTGTTTGTAAGGAAGGGGGAGGACACTCTGGGCTATGAAGTTGAATTTCTGAAAAAAAAATAAAAAAAATAGGAACACTGACTGGTCAATAGAACTCTCCAGAGGATAAAGGCTAAATGAGGTGATGAATCTAAGTTATAATTTGTAATTTGCAAAGTGCAAGAAGAAAGGAGAAAACAAATAACTACATCAGAGCATTAGTGAAATGAATTATGAATTAGTTGTGAAGAAACTTACACAGTTTAAATTTCTTAAGCTAAGAGCATCATAAGATGAATTATGGGCCTTTAAACTATCCAATTTAAACAGAAGACAATGCTAATGGAATAAAAAACACAGGAAATACATACAATGAGAGAAGACAAAACTCATATCACCGCCATTAGAATCTTTTCATGGAGACTTCAAAGACTACTGCATATGTATTCTATTCAGCTTCAGAAAATTACAATTGAGTTCACAACAACTAGAATTGTGCCCTTGCCTTTCTGCCAACCTTAATACATTTGGGACATCTAATACTTATACAATTCGAGTTCCTTTAGTTAGAAACCGATTACAATAGTTGAACTGAAACATTTCAGCTTCTAAAACTGATTATAATGATTACAAATTATAGTTTTGGTATGAGAATCGTCTACAATGATTAACAGGAAAACGTTTTATGATCCATCTGTCGATTCCTTTGATGCTTCAGCTCCTTCCTCTACTACATTCTCTTTGAAATATCACTTGTACTCTTTTAAATCTAATTTCATTTATCCATATTCTCCTTAAATATTTAAGAATAATATATTTGAATAAAAATAATTCCCAAATATTTTTATCCTCTGGAATTAAATTTCCATATTTTAATTCATGCCCGTGGTTTTGAATAACCATTTATTGTTTGCTTCCCGTAGTTTTGAAAACCATGTCTTGTTTTGCCCAATTTACCATTTCACTGTGAAAATTGTTTACTGGTTTGTTTCCCAAGGTTTTGAAAACCATGTCTTGGTTACTATATTTGGTAAAACATTTTTAATCCTCTTCTTTTACTTCTATAAAAACTTTGGATAAACAATTATCCAAATCTTCCTTTCACGTGCTACTTCCCATTCAATTATTTTCCATGGAAATAAACATTAATCTCTTTAATTTTTACCTCTGTAAAACTTTTCCACTGTGAGGAAGAAATCTTTTATGGCATTGGGAACTACATGATTTGTTTTGAAATGCATTCTTGGAAAACTATTATCATATGTTGCACGTTTATGAAAACAAATCATATATTAAATGCTTGTCATAATATTTTGGGCTTGGGAGGAGTGGTTTTAACCCACACCAATTTTACCCCCGAAATGCATCACATAAGAACACGTCTCCCCGACCAAAAACCACAGGTTAAATTTCGGCCCGCCTTCAAATAATTAACCTCTATTTACTTTCAACCACCGAAATGTATATGCGCCCTCCATCCACCCTTTGACTTTTCAATATTAAAAATTGAGATTTGTGCCCATGATTTGACATGAGGTCATGAATTAAATATTAATATAAATATTTTAATATTAAAATATTTATA
>JZKD02S1596010.1:0-10013 GCA_000966675.3 Picea glauca
TATACAAAATAAAAACATATAAAGATCATATAAAAGATATAAACACATACCTCTTCTTTTCAACAATTAAATATCAGTCATCTTCTTCTTCATCCAGCTCAACATCTGTATCAGGGTCTAGTTTAGAATCAATATTGGTGAAAGTCTCGTTCCTATCAACATCATCATCAACGTCATTTTTGCTAATATAGTTATCGATATCATCAATGAGATTGTCGTATCCTACATTTGGATGATCAACTTCTTCAACTTATTCGTCTGACACGTCGAATACATGAGCCACCTGCTCCTAATATGCATAATCATGATCTTCTTCCTTGTTATTATATTTATCCTCGGCTACATGATTATACTTTACTGGTCTTCCTTTTGGATCATATCTAACAACGTATGACCAACCTGCTTTACCAGGTACCTCTGAGTAAAACACTTGCTCACATTGACTTGGAAGAACATAAGGCTTTGTACTTGGTTCAAATTCCCTTGTATTAACCATGATAAATCCATTATCATGCTCAATAACAGTTCTTTCAGGATCACGTTCATGCATCCATAGACTGTACCATTTAACCTCAAACAAAACTATTTTAAAGGAATTAAAATCACACTCAATTATATCCTCCAAATGGCCATAGTACCTATTCTCAGTTTCTTCCAGATTTCTGTCACTTCTAGAAGAAATGTTGGTGACCTTAAACACTGAAGTTATCCCACAATCTGATGTTTTCATCTTATCATCCAACATTTTGATACGAAATTTACGACCATTACACCACATAGCCTTGTGATGTTTCAACCGCAACATGGACAACAAGTAAAAAAAACATTGCCAATTAATAATCCTCATATAGGACTTACTAAATATATATTTAAAAAATTAAACAAACCAAATACATTGAAAAATTGGGAAAAAACTAGGAAAATGTGGGTAAAAAATTTAACTTGCCTATTTATCTTTTAAACCAAAGGCTAAATCAACTTCCCTTGATGTAAGATCAGGAAATTTATCTCGATGACGATGCGTTCTTTTAATCATCTTACTCACCCTTTGTTGGATCATGTTGTCATTGATGCCCATGGTTTTGTCATTAATGCCAATGGTTTGATTGATTGATGTCAAGTGATGAATTGATTGATGATTGATGTAATTTATTATGCATTTTCCTTGATGAGAATGATAGATGTCAAGTGGAAACCAATTGATGAAGATGGATCAATGAGTTGTCATTCCTTGGTATATTATGCATAGTTTGATGACTCATTATTGTCTTATCATCATTAATAAGAAGTACAAATGGATGAACTCCAAAGTGGTCCCCTTACGGTGAAAGCCCTCACGGGAAGACACTTTGTGGTTGAGAGAACCCATGCTTGTATGTGGAATAATGAGATGAAGATCAATGAAGTTGTTTGTGAAACTATCCTAGATGGATAGTTCTTATCATGCCATTTCTGGTGGTATGGGGAATGTCACATAACTCCTCATGGTTTGAGAGTTATGGACTTACAAAGTTGGAGGACCCCCATATGAAGGCTTGAAGCCCCCAAGGTCAAAGAAGCCAAAGTGACCTAAAAGAAGAAATCATTATTTAAATGATAAAGTAAAATGACAAAAGTGACAAAATCAAGAAAGACTATTTAAATGATAAAGTAAGGTGACAAAATCAAGAAGGAATATTTAAATGATAAAATATTGGAGAAATTTCTATTTATGGAAAGTGGTTAACCCTAAAATAAGTAAAATAGGTTAAGCAACCTAAAAGTTGGTAAAGTGACCTAGAGGATGAAAGTATAAATAAGATAGTGTTAGCGATACTTCTGGTTATGGGGGTAAAATGCTAAGAAATGGGTAAAAACCCAATTGTCTTAAGTTCTGAATGCAAATGCGCCTATGGTAAATGACAAGAAAATCTGGACGACATGATTTCGCGTGCTCGGATCAACGACGCACATTGGATTCTAGAGCCCCCCTGCCTTTCTACCTTTAAGTGGAGGGGGGGGGATCCGAAATCCAGGGCGCACCTCTTCAACGGTCGAGATCAAAGCGCCCAGATCAATGGCGCGCGAGGCAATTCCAGACCCCCCCCGCCTTTCTACCTTTAATTGGAGGGGGGGGTCCGGAATCCAGGGTGCATCTTTCCGACAGCTACGATTGAAGAGCCTGGATCAACGACATGCAGGAGATCCATACCTCTCTCTCCTCTCTGCGTTTAATCAGCGTGGGCCCTTTCCCGTCATGTCAGCTTGTGGACCATCCTCCCCCTTGCCACTTTTCCTCCTCCTGATCGTGCGATGAGGCTCACTCCCTCTAGCCCTTCCTCATTCTCCGATGCCCGTCTGCTTCCCTTTTTATGGTCCGTGTGGCCCCTTCTCCCCATCTCATCGTCCACTCACCACCTGCCATGTGTCATGCTCTCTCCGCTTGTTGTCTTTCGCCACATGTCTTCCCCTGCCGCCTCTCTCACACCTCATCACTTCTTTCTTCACCCCTCGCGGTTTTGGCCCCATCACTCTGTTTTTGTGCCCCATCTTTCGCACTGGCCTCCACGCTTATGCACCATATCGCTCAACTAATCCAGGTGGTAGCGTGAAAGGTCTTCCACGTTGCAGAGGTGCTGAGTTGGCCAGGCCATCCTCAATCCCAATGAAGCAGTTATTGAGGTAGTTGGTGGTGGTTAGACATTGTCTCCTCCATAATGGGAAAGTCTGGCGATGAATTAAAGGCACGTCGATTTTCCCACGGAACTGTCAGAGAGTCCGATTGCGTCTGCCAAAGTTGCACGATCATTCAAAGATTGCAGCTGTAGATTGTCAGAAGCCATGCAGACGCAATGTGTTTAATGCAACGTCTCGATTTGGTTGTTGTCGCTGTTTTGAGTATATGAAGGCGTTTTCACCATTTTTGTATCTATCGATGGTAGAGCGAAGCTCCCGACTATAAAGTTTTAACAACCATTCTAGTTCTCTGGGTTGTCCATCTATGTTTGAGATTTCTTGTTTTATGACAGACAATTTTTTTGCTCCATCTATGTTTTCGTCTCATACCAGAGGGTTCATGATCGAATGCTTCGCATGAATTAGCGCAGTTATGTTATGATAAAGGATTTGTTGTTGCATTATTGTTTTCTCTGGTTTCCTGCATTTGGGTGTAAGAAGATCTTGCCTTTTGATGCTTTCTTTCACAGTCTGTTAGAAACCTATTGTTTATAACAGTCCCCCACACTCTTCTCGAATAAGTCTTCCCCCTACTCACCCTTATTACAACTCATTGTTTGAAGTTTATCTAAGACCTCACTCACCCATGCATGCTTGGCCTAGTTTCGGAGTTAATACGATACCGTTCTGAGTTTACTTCCATCCGATCACCCCTTTATAAATAAATCGTGACAATAAACTGATGGGTGTTGGGCTCTGCTCCTGCAATCAATCCAGGAGTGACTTCCGATGCTAACATTTCTGGCACCGTTGCCGGGGACGAAGTTGAATATTTTCCTCGGGATTGAATGACAATGATCAACTGATTCTGATGGTGCATCAGATATCAGAACTATTGGGATTGCTACTATGCACCTGGTGACTCCATTGTGACGATTCCGCTGGGAAGAACCTGCTCTGTTAATTGTGGCTTTCAGAGGCAGACACACGCGGTATCACCCACAGCTGCCTCTAGCTACACCCGAAGTTGACCCAGAAGCGGTTCTCAGAAGAGGAAAGAGCTATACAAAAGAAGTTTCCATCACTGAATCAGGTAATCCGCCATCTCCTTCTATGAGAACTCCTTTTTCTCCTCCTCAGTTTCTTAGTAGTCCTCCTTCAGAGGTTTCTCGTTTCTTGAATTTTGGGAGTGTTCCTGCTGAGTTTTCCCCTCCTGGTCTGGGATTGGAGGGAGAAATTCTTGTCACTCCCCTCTCCTCTGAAGTTGTTCTTTGGCGTAGACCCATGACTACAGAAGATTTTTCCACTCCTGAAGAGAGAGGAGCACCTTATGACTTGAGTTCATTAGCCTTCACCTTGGATCCTCTCTTGTTTCCCACTCCACTTCGAGACTCATTCCCAGTTTCCCCTTCATGAACTCTTTCTCCTCCAAGTTCTCCTCCACCTAATATCCCTATGGCTAGCGCTAATCCCCCTCTGAATAGAATGGATGCCATAGTCGCTGCTAGATATGCTCCCTTAATCCTACCCCATCCTATGAATCCTCTCCCTACTGGAGACTATTTGAAATACATGCCTAAGTTCACTGTGGAAGGGGACATGACTGCAGAAGAGCACTTGGCTACTTTCTACAGTTATGCAGACAACCTAAACATTGAAAATTAATATGTCTAGATGAGAGTCTTCGTCCAGATCCTGGATGGCAAGGTGAGGAAGTGGTTTAGAGGATTGGCCCCCGGATCTATTGCTGGAATTGAAGCCCTGGATAGTGTTTTCCTGAGGCAGTGGGGAGATAGGAAAGACTACATGTATTACATGAAAGAGTTTGGGTCTTGAGGAAAATGGAAGGAGAGTCTGTCTCTGACTTCTCCAAAAGATTCAATAAAATGTATAATAAGATTCCTTCAGAGATAAAGCCCTCAGAAGCCTCTGCCCAAATTTCCTATGCTGATGCATTTGACCCTGATTTATGCCTGCTATTGAGAGAAAGAAGAGCCACCTCCTTAGCTCAAACGCAAGATGCGGCCATAGAAGTAGAATCCAACATATTATCAGCTGACAGATTGAGGAACAAAGCTGATGCAGACAGAAGGAAGGGAAAATCCGAAGCCTCAACTTCTGGCTCATCGTTTCCTTACACTCAAGCGAATGAACTGACCAAGATAATGAAGTTCCTGTCTGAAGAGATGGAGAGACTAAAGGTGGAAAGGAGGCAAATGAAAAAGGGCCCTCAGAGCACCGAAATCAAAGGGGGTTTCAGAAAGCCAAATAATATTGCTCCCCCGACTATGCACAGAGAAAGGGGAAGAGACAGAGAAGACCAAATAATTCAGGCCCCGTTACAGAACAATTTTGTGGCCGAAGAAGAAGAAGAGGAAACAGATGAGCTTGAGCCTAAAATCCACTTCTTAGAAGTGACTCCTCCTTTCCCTCATCTGAATCAATCAGTATACAAGGAGTCTCTCATGAATAGTCAGCTAAATGAATTGAGCAAAGGAGACAAGGCTAGTAGCGGTCGAGGCAGGTATAACCTGAGGTCCAACAAAAAGACAACAGCACCTGATATCCCTGAGCAGTCCACTAGAACAAAGAAACCTGCTAATGAAGTAGCAGACAGTCATAGAGGTAAGAAGGCTCAACCCCTCTCTCCCATTGTCCACAATCATGTTCCTGAAATAAGAGAAATTCTAAAGCCTACATATTCTTTTAATTTTGAGCATGAAATTCAAAAGATCAGAATCCCTGTGCCCCTCACCGAGCTAATCAAACATGAAGAATTCAAAAAATGCTTTTCTGAGATTTTATAGTCTGAAGCCTCGCGCCCTCCCACAGACTCCATAAACATCCAAGATGAGAAGCCATCCATCATCCTAGGTCCCATGGTAGAAGACAGAGATGATTCATCCTCTCCCTTCTACACCTCCCTGAACATACATGACAAAGTATGGCACAACTGATTGATGGATTTAGGGGCTTCTCACAACCTCATGCCCAAAACTGTCATGGAAGAGTTAGGACTAGAAGTCACTAGAGCCTATCATGACCTCTATTCTTTTGACTCCAGGAGAGTTCAGTGTCTTGGAGTTATTAAGGACTTGGTTGTGACCTTGTTTCAACTGCCCATGAAAAGTGTGGTCATGGATATTGTAGTGGCCGATGTTCCCCCCAAGTTTGGTATGTTGTTATCAAGATCTTGGATAAAAAGACTGGGAGGAACCTTGCAGATGGACCTCACATACGCTACTATCCCAGTGTTTGGAGGAGAGTATATAAGACTATACAGGGAAGCCCAACTAGCCTACATAATCAGTGATGAAGCCAACCCTACCAATCATCCCATCTTTGGCTTGGACACTGATTTAGGCTCCAGTTTGATACAGCTCACCCATGCCCCCGAGCCTCCTCTGAAACTCAGAAAGCATCCCACTACTTCCCATGAATTTCCTCCCTCCATCACCCCAATCTGGAAAATGTTTTTTGATGGAGCCTATTCCCGAGAAGGCGTTGGAGCTGGGGTGGTTTTTACGTCACCTTCTTAAGAGACCATATCCCTGTCATATAAGCTGGAATTTGACACCACCAACAACATGGCGAAGTATGAAGCTCTGGTTCTATGATTAAGAGCTGCAAAGGAAATGGGAATTAAAGATATAGCAATATTTGGAGATGTTGAGCTTATTATCTAGCAGGTCAGAAATGCTTATCGTGCTAAAAATCCCCGGCTCAAGAATTACATAAATGAGGTATGGGACCTAATTGATAATTTATTCTTGGCTTTTAACATTTCTTTCATTCCGAGGGAAGAAAATACTTCAGCTAATTCTTTAGCTGTCTCAGCTAGTCTGCTCGAATTGCCCCTGCCACCTATGGTCAAACCTGATGTTGAAATAAGATATAGACCCTCTATACCGGACAATGTCAAACATTGGAAGGTATTTGAAGATGACCTGGAAGTCGAGAAATTTCTCCAATCCGTTGATGACTTTTCTGTGTTGCACATAGATGAGGATCCCGACATGGAAAGTGACCATCACCCTGGGGAATTTTTAAATAAAATTGTTGACCACCAGATTATTCAACTACCAAGCAATCACATTCCGAAAGGACTAATCCCATTAGAAAGGTTGTTCGATGGGAATGATGTGGCAGTAAAGGGTAGAGTTTCTGGTGATGATGTTGATCCCTAAGTGCAACATAGGCACACCAGAGGAGCCTAAGTTTGTCAAGTTGTCAAGGAGTTTGACCGAGGAGCAGAGGGTCGAATATACTAAGTTGTTGAGGGAGTTTGCTGATGTGTTTGCATGGACCTACAAAGACCTCAAGACATATGACACATCAGTCATTGAGCACAAGATCCCACTGAAAGAAGAGGCTAAGCCATTCAAGCAGAAGCTGAGACAGATAAATCCCACGCTGCTACCTGTCATGGAGAAAGAAGTGAAGAAGCTGCTGGATGCCCAAATCATTGTCCCCTTGAGATATTCTGATTGGGTAGCCAATTTGGTTCCAATGAGAAAGAAGAGAGGGTATATCAGACTCTGTGTTGATTTCAGGAACCTGAACAGGAGCTCGAGGAAAGACAATTATCCCCTACCCAACATGGAACACATATTGCAGAAGGTCACTGGTGCATCTAAGATATCCATGATTGATGTCTTTTCTGGTTACAATCAGATATCAGTCATGCCTGAGGATAGAGAAAAAACAGCCTTCACCACTCCTTGGGGCACATTCATGTATGCCAAAATGCCTTTCGGACTAATGAATGCAGGAGCAATGTTTTAGCGAGCCATGGATATAGCCTTCATCGGGGAAAAGGACCAATTTGTGGTGATCTATTTGGATGACATCACAGTCTTCTCCAGGACAGATAAGGAACATTGCTGCCACTTAAGGAAGGTTTTCCTGAAGTGTCGGAGGTTTGGCCTATCCTTAAACCCCAAGAAATATTTGTTTGCTATGAAGGAGGGGAAGCTATTAGGACATATAGTGTCAGTAGAGGGAATAAGGATTGACCCTAGTAGGGTAGAAGCACTTCAGACCCTGTCACTTCCTAGATCTAAGAAGGAAGTTCAGGCCTTTTTGGGCAAGATAAATTTTCTGAGGAGAATTGTCTCAAATTTTGCTGAGTTGGTGAAACACATCACAGCCATGCTCAGGAAGGGGATTGAAGTGAAATGGACTGCTGAACCCAAGGAATATTTTTTCCAAATAAAGAAGGCACTGACTGAGGCACCTGTGCTAATCAGTCCTGATTATTCTAAAGATTTCCTGATTTTTCTTTTGCCTCTTGTGATACAGTAGCAGCAATCTTATTACAGAAAAACGATCAAGGGTGAGAGCAACCTATTGCTTTCTTTAGCAAGGCATTGAGAGATGCAGAACTCCGGTATGAGATCATGGATAAGCAGGCTTATGCCTTGGTGAAATCCCTCAAAGCTTTCAGAGTCTATGTCTTGCATTCAAATATCACTGCATATGTCCCTTCAGCTTCTCTGAAGGACATTCTTATACAACCTGACATAGACGGAAGAAGAGGTAAGTGGATTGCCAAAATCATAGAGTTCGATCTGGAGATCAAGCCCACCAATCTAATAAAGGGGCAGGGTTTAGCCAAGTTGCTGGCTAAATCCAATTGCAGATCTTTGGGAATCAATTTCATCAATGAGCAAGCTGAGTCATCCAATGCGCATTTCCAGAATTCCTTATCACTAGCAGCATGCGCCTGGTACAAGGATATCTTGTATTTTCTGCAAGAATTGAGGCCTCCTGATGGAATGAAAAAGAACAAGGTGAGAGCTTTAAATCTCAAGGCGGTCAGATATTGCCTTATCGACCAATACTTGTACTAGAAATACCGTCTAGGGGTATTTTTAAGATGCTTGGATCCTGAAGAAGCCCAGCAGGTTATTTCTGATTTTCACAGTGGCCTTTGTGGGGGTCATCATTTCTGGAAGATCACAACCCATAAGATCCTCCGAGCTGGGTATTACTGGCCCACTTTATTCCCTGATGTCTACAGAGAAATCAGAGCTTGCATCAAGTGCCAAAAGTTTTCAGGGAAGCAGCAGCTCAAATCTCTGCCATTAAAGCCTGTCGTAGTTACAACACCCTTTCAGCAGTGGGGACTGGACTTCATTGGAGCACAGATTACTTCACCAAATGGATAGAAGTTCTCCCCACCAGGAGCACCTCTCACAAAGTAATTATTAGCTTCCTGGAAGATATCATAGCCAGATTTGTTGTCCCAGCAAAATTGTCACTGACAACGCCACCCCTTTCAGGTCTAAGCCCCTGGTTAAGTTCTGTGAATAGTTTGAGATTTCACTTATTCACTCTACTCCCTATTATCCTCAAGGAAATGGACCGGTAGAGTCTTCCAATAAAAGTATGATCAATCTCATTAAAAAATTACTGGAAGACAATAAAAGGGCCTGGGATTCGAAGCTCAAATTTGCTCTATGGGCTGATTGGGTGACAACCAAGAAGTCCCTGGGCATCTCCCCTTTCCAACCATTTTACGGAACAGAGGTTGTTTTCCCTACTCAGCTTGTCGTATCTGTGGAGAAATTCCTCCAGGACCTTGAAGGAGAACCCGACCACATGGTCAGAAGGATTCATCAGATGGTGGAAGTGCAGCAGATCAGAGAACAGGTCATGGAAAGGGCCTATAATCATCAGCAGAAGGTCAAGCAGGATTTTGACAGGAAAAGCAAAAAGAAAGAGTTCGAGCAAGGTGATCTGGTGCTCAAACGGCATGCACCCAGGTAGTACAGGGGCAAGCACAGTAAGTTTGATGCCCTCTGGTTTGGGCCTTTCAAGATCCTTGAAGTATTTTCAAACAACACTTACATGTTGCAGGATCTGGAAGGCCAGGAAGTTTTTAGTGGCCCAGTAAATGGGCATTTCTTGAAAAAATGTTTTTTGTGAGTCGCAGTCGACTCTTTTTCCCTATAAATATTGTTTTTTTTTTTTTTTTTTGGTTTAATAAATGACTCCATATCCCAACAGCAAGGCACTGAATCTGCAAAAGTGTTCTTAGAGCATCACAGGGACAACTCTATCCCCCATGGAGCCAAATGTTAGTGATACTTCTGGTTATGGGGGTAAAATGCTAAGAAATGGGTAAAAACCCAATTTTCCTAAGTTCTGAATGCAAATGTGTCTGTGGTAAACGACAAGCAAATCTGGACGATAGGATTTTGTGTGCCCGGATCAACGGCGCACATCAGATTCCAAAGCCCCCCCGCCTTTCTACCTTTAAGCGGAGGGGGGGGGTCCAGAATCTGGGGTGCACCTCTTCAACAGTCGAGATCAAAGCACCTAGATCAATGGCGCATGAGGCGATTTCAGATCCC
>JZKD02S1596011.1:0-10013 GCA_000966675.3 Picea glauca
TGACATGGGTCTTTTTATTTTTGTTATCTCTATGTCCCTATGCTTATGATTTTAGTTTATATTAGTTTAATTCTTGCTTATAGTTTTGTTTTTCTTTCTCTAACTCTTTCCTCTACAGTTTTACTGCTCAGCAGACCCAACTGGGCATGCAAGAACCTCTTATTTTCTCACCAAGGTGATGAAAGAGGCGCAACAGCATGTGTAACATACCCATAGTGGGGGCATAAAAAAATTTCCCTTCTTAGGAAAATCAAAACCCCCATTTAGGGTTTCTATCACATTCTGCTCTGAACTGAGCTCAGAGATGACAGGTAACCTCTCCAAAGTTATTTGGGTTCTTCCATCCATCTATATTCACATATTACCACGAGATATGACTATACGCCAAGACAACCACCTTGCAAATCCTCCAGAGTGGCAAATTTCCAAAGTCCACAATCTGACGTCGTGTGTCCTCAGAGATTTTGATTGTCTTGATTGACTTCAATACTTTGGTGTTTGGGAGTTTCGAACATTCCAAAGGCTTTTCTCCTCGAATTAATCTGTACCCAAAGTTCCATATCAAGAGCCACGTGTCCGTCTAAATCAACGGCTCGGGTCCACTTCAGGACTTCAACGTTCGGGGATCCCAGACACTCACACCACCTTTTCTCCCAGAGTGTTTTCTTCCAGAGTTAAGGATCGTGCACCATGCATCCTTCTCATTCAATGGTGGGGATCCACTTTGGGTGACCCTCTGCTCTGTGTTTCTTTCTCCCCACTTTCAAAGTACGTGATTTGTTGACATGTGTCTCCCGCAAATCGACAACTATAAATTTCTTCGGCTCTTTAAACTTCGGGAGGTTCAACCTCTCCACACTCATTTTCTCCTGAAGTGATTTCACCTGAATTCAATGATATATCGACGTGTGTCTCCCACATATCGATGGCTGCAAATCACTTCGTCTCTTCAGGATTTGGAAGGTTCAACCTCTCCACACTCGTTTTCTCTCGTAGTGATTTCACCCGAAGTCAATGATCTGTCAACATGTGTCTCCCACCAATCGACTGCTACAAACAACTTTGGTTATTCAGGATTCAGGAGGTTAAACCTCTCCACACTCGTTTTCTCCCAGAGTGATTTCACCTGAAGTCAAAGATCTTTTGACGCGTGTCTCCCACAGATCAATGACTACAAATCACTTCATCTCTTCGGGCTTCGGGAGGTTCAACCTATCCACACTTGTTTTCTCCCGGAGTAATTTTACCAGAAGTCGATGATCTGTCTATGTGTGTCTCCCACAGATCGATGGCTACAATTCACTTTGGCTCTTCAGGCTTAAGGTAAATTCTCCCCTCGTACGACGAATATGCTTGATTCACTGGACCCATGAAGTCCGAAGGGTTCTAAGGGTTAACACCCGTGTTCTTTCTCTATATATGACGATCGTGAAGAACTTTGGCCTCTCCCAAACTAATCTCATCCATTCATATTCCAACGAAAGGATCTCTCCTTTCGGGACTTAAATATCACTATCCTACCTAATCTTTTCCAACTCCTTAAGTGCTTAGGTATTTTTCTCTAATTCTGCTAAACGTAACGCTTATAGAAATCCTTTGTGCACCTCTTACGCTAATTTATCAACTCTAGAACTAAAGGGGGGTTCTCGATCTCTGCCCGCCTCACAAAGGCTCTGTGCACACATGCACTACCTCTCGTGAGCTTTACCAACCCCCTCCTTCAAAACGATTGGGAGTGTCGGCATGAACATGTGAGGCTATGCCCAAAGTCAATGAATTTATGGTTCATTCATTTTTAACTTGATATATCACAGAGCTCAGGCATTTACGTGTACAGGCCAGATAATTTCTTATTTTCTTAAATACAAAATTAGGCATAGTTGACAGGATACAGTATAGCCATTAAGAAAACATGTCCATCCCTGCAACATTCACAGAATATCCAAATTTAATGCACAGTTACCACTTAAATACATAGGATATGAGACTAATTATCTATTATAGGTGGTAGCCAACTAACTGACTATGGGTGTTCGTCCTTCCACCCAACCATAGGCTCAGAGGCATTCATTCTTAGAACTCTAGCCACCCTCATGCCAAGCCATGATATCATCATGGAATTTATGTCAATTCTCATCGATCCTTTCTCTTTCGCATCTTCTGCGAGGTTTATCATATTCTTCCTCAACATCAAGCTCGCGGCCTTCGAATTAGGTTTCTTTCTCTATATACTCTCAAATATATCCCCCTCTGTCATGGCCTCGACGAGATTTATCAGATGTTTTCTTTGCATCAAGATCATGGACTTCGACTCGTTCTCCGTCAGGGTGTTCTTCGTATTCTCCACTCTCCTCTTTACCTTCCCTTGCATGTCTTGCACGCACAACCCTCCTATCATGTTACTTGTGTCAGAAGGAAACCCAATTCTGTTCTGGGTCTGCAAGACCTTGTGGTACTTCGGGTTGACCTTCTGCAGCTATACAATGCTTCCATTCATGGGGGTAGTTGAGGGTTCAACCACCATTCCTTTTCTTATTAACTGTTCTTTTATTGTGTTCACATTATTTTCTCTAGTGATATCATGGCTAGTACTTTCAAGGCTTCAACCCCACATTCAGTTATTTGGAAATTGATCAATAATACATTTACATTGTTACCATGCCACAACATGGTAATCCTAATTAATGATTAATTACAAGTAGGGGGAAACAGGGGTGTTACAATTCCCTGCCCCTTAAAAGGAACATTGTCCCCGATGTTCTTTCTCAGTAACACATGTCATGCCTTTCTCATTCAGCCACTTCAGAAGTCTTGACCTTCTTTCTTGGTCAGGTCCTTTTTCAACTCTTAATATTCATCACCTACCTTCAGTATTTATTAGACAACAAGCACATTAATAATAGTCTCATGCGAAAACATTTTACTATTGCATAAAATTTCTAGGAAAAAATTCATAATCTAGTACAATACTTATCTATGCAGTTTGTGGATTTGTATCCACATGGATGTCTTGTTATCCGGGCTCACTGTTTTTTTTTTCCTTGACATACCCATTGTGTGCATGATCCCAATCAATAGTTTACAAGAACTATCAAAGTCTCCTCTTCATTGCGATCACTCACCCTTCAGACCTAGGCTCAGGCATCCCCTTTTCTATTATACAAATTTTTGGGGGATCCATCTTTCCTTACCAAGTTTTTCTCGCATAAGAAGAATCCCAAAGACTTTATCGAGGCTTATATTAGAAGTGTCCCTCAGACTTTCTCTAATGAGGCGTCCCTTCGACTTGTGTTACCTCAAAACAACATATTCCAGGCGATCATGGCTTACCACGGGGTTCTCATGGCTCAATAGTAGCCATTTTTCATGCTTTTCGAATCGACGGCCTTCATCTGTCCTTTTTGGATAGATCTTTTCTTATCATCTATATCACAGGTATACAAAAATTCATGAGACATCATCATAAATTCTAAATTTCATAATTTTATTGCAAATCTGTCACCCACAGATTTTCCAATTTATTCGTTTATTTTCATATCTATTCCACATGGAACCGGATTCACAAGCATGGGAATTTCCTCCCCATAGTAGTTTAGCTCAATAGGAAATCAATCTTCCTGCTGGGCTTACAACATTTCCATATCCAAGACTCTTTCTTCCTGCAAGTCAACTTTCCTATGCCAAACAAAGTGTAAGTTTTCATGCACACTATATTTTCATACGATGCATACTAACATTCCAAGTCATTTTCATCTATTCAGGGTATATAAATCAAAGAGGAAATATTATTATTATGTAAGCATTATGCCAATCATACTAATTTTTCCAATTGCAATTCAAATATTAATTGAATTTAATCAATGTGTTGATGTTCATGGCCACATTCATACCCAATGCACCCTCGCATTGATCTTTAAGCTACCACACTTTGTGACGAGCACCCTGCTATGGTTTGTTGGAGTTTAACCAACATCTACACCATATGGTTTATTCCTCCTCGTTCACTCTTACAACAATAGTATGCTTCTGGCTACAGGCAATTAACAATTCCAAATCAATGCACATGAAACTAATTGTCTCTATTGAATGTGCCCAAGCATTATTCCTTCATTAGTAACCATGGTGCCAACACTCATGGCCACCCACTTTTGATTTTCTCTAACACCTATACAATGAAAGTAGAAATATTGGAAGGTCCTCCTTCCTCATTGGAAAATCCATTGTCTGTCCTTTTATGCGAACATGCATTTCCTCGAAGCAATTCCATGCAATGTGCTAGCTATGAGAATCTTTATTCCCATAGAACCAGTCCCTGCGACCACATTCTAATGTAGAGTGATAAAATATATCTTCCTTGACTATCCCGGAGGAACTCTGTCTTCTCTCCATGCGACCAAGAGTTGTGACCTAAAATCTATTCTTTTCGGCACTATCCTTTCAGCTCCCATGTCTAAGCGCTATGATCCTAGATAAACCCCTTGCCTGCAATTCAACGGTGTAGATCCATCTTCCCCCAGATCTAATGAATGCAGGGGATTGTGGAACCTCAACTAGATCGCGGTTTAATTCTCCTTCCATTTTCCATAATGATTATGGGCCATCCGATCTACGATCAAATCCCAAACTCAAAATAATGCTATATTGAATTTAAATTACGGTTACATGTCGCAACGTTAACCCATGTGCATATGCAATATCCACAATGATCACGAGCCATCGATATTAGCACTCAATTGATTTTAACCACATGATTTCTAGATAATAATAATGCCAACACAAAAGTGTTTAACCGAGAATTTAGGTTGATACAGAGATTCGATGTGCTAATTTCAACCACAGAACCCAATCACAGTACAAGTTTTACGTGACATTAACGTGTGGGTTCCTTCCAGGTTCACCCATCGATCGTTCACAAATCGATGGTTCACAGTGATTGCGGAATCCCAACGTGCTCGCTCTTTATCAGAGATTTCATTCTCTGCAATCTGAAAATTTCTTTCCCAACTCTTTTAATCGTGTTTGTTGATTCTCTGCCCTGATGAGATCAACGATGTTGGTTGATTGTGGGCTGTGAACTAGCACGTCCATAAATTTATCCTTCGTGCTCCATAATGATTCCCAACCATCGATCTATGTTCACAAATCGACGATTGATAGTGATTGTGAGGTCCAATCTGGAAAGTGTTCGCCCGACTTTGTTTAATCGTGGTCATTGATATTCCACCTTGACGAGATCAATGGCATTGGTTGATTGCAGGTCATGAACTAGCACATCTGTTAATTTCACCTTTGATGAGCGACTCACATTCATCTCCTCTGTCACGTTATTGAGTATCCTAATTCGATTAGGATTTTCTTCCTAAATCATACTCTACTTGGGTATCTGAGGCATACAAATTCCTTTTCTTAACATGGCTTCAACCAAGCCTATTCAATCAAGCATACTCATTTATCTATTCATTACATTGCTTAGTTTCTCAACAGTTATTAAGGTTGTGACTCTAACCTCCTGACAAAGTTTTCACACAGTTATTCCACAGGGGACTCCCTTAGCATGCAACTTCCTTATTGCACGTCCATCACTATATGTGATAGCCTCAGCCTTGAGTTAGCTTTATTTTTTTACCAAATATTCCATAAGGAATATAAACATGCATCTTTGTCATGCAGCCAAATTATGTATCCATATATATTTTGGTTTTGATAACTTAAATCCATTATGTACTTAACGATATAGATAATCAAAAGTATGTGTGTAGCTGCCATGGTATATTTCACAGCCTACATACATCCATATTCTAAAATCAGTCAAATCATGAATGGTCAATCTCATCCTTATGTGATTCTCAAGGCATAATCATTTTCCTCTTGTCCTGACACAGACCATCCTTTCTCATTTAATCTTTTATTTACTTATACTCCTCTTTCCTGAGGGAATGGAGGGAATTCCCCTTTAATCTATCATTCAAAACAAAACTTTCATGACACTTTAAAGAATGGATTTAACCATGCATCTATGGTATTCACTTAATCTTTGCAAGTGTAATTCTTTCCTCACATAACACTCATCAAGGCATCCATATTGTTCTTTTAGTATACATATATCCTTACATCATACATGTGCATCACTTTCATATTTAATATCATTCATACCTAAATGGTATTACTATCAAGCTTCATATCAAGAAGCTTCACAATACATGTACTCGAGCATAAACACCCACAAACCTAACCAAACATTCATCTTGCAAGTTCATTGCTTGCACCCTTTCCATGTCATGCATGCACATGGGCATCTCAGACTTCCAGATCCTCCTCCAAGGATATTGCTGCCATTATTTTGACAAGCCTCATAGGGATACTCAACACTGAGTTTCCCTCTCAGTTGAGATCTTGCAGCCATTCACACGACATCCACATGGAAGTTGAATAAAACATAGTCATAACTAGGTTCCCTTTTTATACGATAACAACTAGCAGCAAAACACTCTTGCCTCAACCTCCCTGGAACATTACCCAACTTATAAATACAATCTAAAAAATTATTACCATGACCAAGGTAACATAATCAACCAATTTAGCTTCCAACTATATCTATATGGCTACCATCCACCACTGGATGTCAATCTGAGCCATTGGCTTCTAGAACTACCCCAACACTTCCTTTACCACATTCAAGATCAACATTTAGTCAAGCATTTTATCTTAAATTTTAACAATTTAATGTCTAATACCATTTGGATTATTCCCTTCAAAGCCAAAATGCAATCTCAAATTATATTAATTTACTAAGTATCCTAGTTCAGAATTCCAGAGTATCTTTAGGCAAGATCGGTCTTTACCAATACACCTAGAATTCTTCCTTCTATTCAGCAACAGTCAGGGATGGAGGCCACTCTCCTCCTCCCAAAAGAACTCTGGTAGATTAGTTTCCTATCCACCAAGTAAGGGAGGCTACTGTGATTTCTCACTCAATCATCCTATACTTATACAACTCCATTTATCAACTGGATTAGAAGAACCATGTACAACAATTCTTGTATCCAGAAACAAAATTTGTTTCTCAGTTCACTTTGGAAACTCGAGAGTTGCACATGCTCTCCCTTTTCAGGAAATGGTCACCAGAATCATTCCTTTGATCATGAGGGGTTATACACCTATACTAGGTTTAACCCTTCATTAAAGCAATAGTTATCACTGCACAGATCCTTTCCATATGTTCACATCCAAGTCTTGCTATTAGTGTCCATCAGCATAATCCCACTCCTGTAGGATTGCCTATCATTTCTCAAAGAAATTCTAGGCTTCCTTTTCCATAGACTTAGAATGATTCAATTTCGTTGGTTAAAGTCCCAACTATATTTTAAATCTGCATCCTTCCACTAAAATAACTTATGCAAATGATTTAAGTTTGGCAGTAATATTATCCACAGGCTCATCTTATCCTTGGTAACCAAATCTTATGACTATACAACAATGCATACAATTGCAGAGTGAAGTCAACTTATTTATTGGGGAACATTAGCAACATACAATGCCAATTTCCAAAACATCTATCAACATTATAGGATCTCATTCATGTCTTCAATAAAGGTTTTCTATGCCTCTTAGGAATGTGGTAAGATAGGGTGTTGCCCCTTAAAGTCCTCCAGAAATATTTTCATACGACTCGTGCATGAGCCCAAGTAGGAAAAGTGTTGTTTACATGCTCTGATACCAATTTGTAACATACCCATAGTAGGGGAATCATAATTTCGTACTTCTTAGGAAAATAAAAACCCCCATTCGGGGTTTCTATCCCATTCTACTCTTCCATATCTTTCTAGCCACAGTCTCCATGCTTCGAACTAAGCTCAGAGATGGCAGGTAACCTCTCCCAAGTTCTTCGGGTTATTCTATCCATATATACTTGCATATGACCATGGGATATGACCATACGCCAAGACAGCAGGTGCCAAGACAACCACTATGCAAATCCTCTGGAGTGGCAATTTTTTGAAGCCCACAATCCGACGTCGCGTTTCCTCAGAGATTTTGACGGTTCTAGTTGACTTCGAGACTTCGATGTTTGCGAGTTTCAAACGTTCCAAATGATTTTCTCACCGAAGTACTCTGTACTCGAAGTTCCAGATCAGGTGCCATGCATCTGTCTAAATCAACGACTCGGGTCCACTTCGGGACTTCGACGTTTAGGGATACTGAATGCTCACACCACCTTTTCTCCCTGAGTGTTTTCTTCCAGAGTTAAGGATTGTGCGCCACACATCCTTCTCATTTGACGGTGGGGATCCACTTAGAGTGACCCTCTACTCCACGTTTCTTTCTCCCCACTTCCAAATTACGCGATCTACTGACGCACGTCTCTTGCAGATCCAGGGCTATAAATTTCTTCGGCTCTTTGGGATTCAGGAGGTTCAACCTCTCCACACTCGTTTTCTCCAGAAGTGATTTCACCCGAATATGAGGATCTATCAACACATGTCTCCCACATATTGATGGCTGCAAATCACTTCGGCTCTTCGATATTTGGGAGGTTCAACCTCTCCACACACATTTTCTCCCGGAGTGATTTCACCCGAAGTCGACGATCTGTTGACACATGTCTCCCACAGATCGATGGCTGCAAATCACTTAAGATCTTCAAGCTTCAGAAGGTTCAACCTCTCCACACTCGTTTTCTCCCGGAGTAATTTCACCTGAATTAGACGATCCATCGATGCATGTCTCCCACAGATCGACGACTATAAATCACTTCGTCTCTTCGGGCTTCGGGAGGTTCAACCTCTCTGCACTCACTTTCTCCCAGAGTGATTTCACCCGAAGTCGACTATTTTTCGACGCATGTCTCCCACAAATCGATGGTTGTAAATCACTTCATCTCTTCGTGCTTTGAGGAAATTCTCCTCCCATACGACGAAATATGCTCAATTCATTGGACCCACGAAGTCTAAAGGGTTCTAAGGGTTAACACCTGCATTCTTTCTCCATATACGATGATCGTGAATAACTTCGGCCTCTCCCGAGATAATCTCATCCATTTGTCTTCCAATGAAAGGATCTCTCCTTTCAGGACTTAAATCTCTCTATCCTACTTGAGCTTTGCCAACTCCTTAAGTGCTTAGGTGTTTTACGCTAATTATCCTGAACTTAATGCTTACATAAATCCTTTGTGCACCTCTTGCGCTCATTTATCAACTCTAGAACTAAAGGGGGATTCTCGATCTCTTCTCACCCCATAGAGGCTCTATACACACATGAACTACCTCTCCTGAACTTGACCGACCCCCTCCTTCAGAACGACTGGGAGTGTCAGCATGCACATGTGAGGCTATGCCCAAAGTCAACAAATTCAAAGTTCATTCATTTTTAACTTGAGCCACCACAGGGCTTAGGCATTTACGTGTACAGGCCAAATAATTTATTATTTTCTTAAATACACAATTAGGAAGAATTGATAGGATACAGTATAACCATTAAGAAAACATGTCCATCCCTACAACATTCATAGGATATCCAACTTTAATGCACAATTACCACTTAAATACATGGGATATGAGATCACTTATCTATTACAGGTGGTATCCAACTAACTGAGTGTGGGTGTTCGTCCTTCCACCCAACCATAGGCTCAAAGGCATTCATTCTTACCATTCTAGCCACCCCCATGCCAAGCCATGATCTCACTAGGAAATTTATGCCAATTCTCATCGATCCTTTCTATTTTGCATCTTTTGTGAGGTTTATCAGATGCTTCCTCAACATAAATCTCATGACCTTCTACTCAGGTCTCATTATCTGCATACTCTCAGAGATATCCCCCTCTGTCATGGCCTCGACAAGGTTTATCAGATGCTTTCTTCGCATCAATCTCGCAGCCTTCGAATCATTCTCCTCGGGGTGTTCCTCACATTCTCCACTCTCCTTTTTACCTTCCTTGTGTGCCTTGCATGCACAATCCTCATATCTTGTTCCTTCTCTCAGAAGGAAAATCGAGTATGTTCTGGGTCTGCAAG
>JZKD02S1596012.1:0-10013 GCA_000966675.3 Picea glauca
CTAACATCAATTCCTTGTGGATGTTCCTCAATTTTGAACCCTTCATAGCTTGTGTCTAGTTGAATTTTCTTTGGTAACAAGCCAATGAATCACATGTCGCATGGGAGTGACCTTCCCTCTCCATTTTCCAACGAACCTCTACCAAAACGTTAGAAATATAAATCATCCATGGGTCTAGGTATGGGTAATTAGTTATGTTGTATCTAAGATAGTTCTAGGAACTGTGATTGAAATCATCAGTTGTAGGTGTGGCAAGACAATGATGGGTTCAATGAAATAGTAACAGAGATAGAGAAATAGATAGAGAAATAATCAGAGAAATGGAAGACAAATAGATAGTCACAAGATAATGATGGATTAAATGAAATCAACATATGACCATTTGGAGGTGTGTATGTAGAGAAATCATGTTACAAATTTTGGTGAAATCATGGTAAAAAGTTATGGATCCAACTCCAAGTCACATATTTTGAGGAGGTACCAATTTTTAAATTTTATTATGGTTTGCTAGTAATTTTTCAACATGAAGTATCTTTGTTTGATAAAAACACTTTAGATAAATCCTTCCTCTGTTATATTTCCATCAAAAAAAAATTTAATATATGCCACCATCCTCTTTTTTCTCACCCTCCACCTTCACGTCCTTCTTTAAATGGTATGTTTTCACCATCTTATACTATCCTTAACCCTAATCTTGGTACACCTTCATGACGCCCTTCCTGGTGTCATTTCCACAAATCTACTTTCATAATGCTTCCACTCTTTATGCCTTGGAACACTAGTCTATCCCAAAATATCTATACACTAATGATCAATTTTTAGAATGCTCCAAAACTCCCCATGTTTTTACAATCCACATTACATCACCTAATCCCTCTTATTCAATAGAAATAGTCCCTATTCTAAAATATACGATAAAAAACCCTTCCTCACTTCTCATGAAAACATGTACTTGTTCCAATCTCATTTGCACTTAGAATTGTCAAGTAAAATATCAACTATCCATAATCATCCTCAACTATGGTAGAAAAAAAAACCTCATATTTGAAGACTTTGTAACATGTCTTCATCTACCTACCACAACTCACACTCTTCCTTGTCATATAGGCTAGTTAGAATATTCCTAACCTTCTAGTTAATAAATGTTGTATCATAACCTTTTCCAACAGACCTTTCCAATACATCATCAAATGTGATGTCTCCCCCCTCAATTGTGTCAACTTACTTATGGATATCCATATAAACAACACCCTAATACATTATATGATGTCAACCACAACATTATAAACTCTTACATTATATGATGTCAACCACAACATTATAAACTCTTTAAAGAAGGAAAATATTTTAAAATTACCTCTACAACAAAACTTTGTCCTTGAAATCCTATAACAATCCAACAAATTAGTCTGCATAAATTCTTTCTCTTTTTGTTATACCTTGCACCACATTGTTTATCGTAGTCATATATTTCTAAGATGCATGAAATAGAAATTATTTCTACTAGGTTCCAATTAATTTATCAAGACGTATTTGAATTTTGGGTCTTGATAGAATGCAAATTTAATAATAATTTTTATATTTGAAAATATTCTGAGTTTGAATATTATATTGTATGGGATTAACTCTTTGAATTTATCTATAACAACTACATTTAGATTAGTCATCCAAATTTTTTTTTGGATATCTTGTGAGTCCATCTAATTTTCCTTGGGGAAGTTAGAGGTATTTTATTATATTTATCCCCTTTATAAACTTCTCTCTATGCATTTTACCAAGGGATGTCTCCCAATAGGATACCCATAATGGGTCAAAATTGGTGTTCAACAAATTGAGAGATTACTAAATGATTGAATATATATAAATTCATCCATGCTCCCTCTTAAATGTGTTTTTCATATTTTCCATGCAAGTTTTAAGGGAGATCAATCCATGATCCACAACACATTTCCAACCAGGTTTTTGCTACCTGTGTTTTTATTATTTTTTCTTTGTTTTTTGTTTATGTGTCTGGGAGCCTACAAAAAACAATGAAAGAAAGATTAGAAAACATGGGAAACACATGGAATAATCAGAACACTCCCTGCTAGGAAATTGGCTCTATTTCATCTTCTATGATGGAGGACAAGGTATACTATGTTTGTCGCAACTTTCATTTCTGGTCTTTTATATCCATAGAATATTTTCAATATTCCTTCACTCATAACAAGTGTCATACATGCATTCATGTGGTGCATATGCATCTTATCAAATGAAAATATTCTTTTAATATATTTAAGCGTGTACAAACATGATTTTTTATGTGTTTTTATAAGTGTGTACGTGTATAGTGCATTATGATCAGTTAACTATTTTTGTAGTTATTGAGACTCTATACAAAGTCTATTGGAATAATTATCATATCCATACATACAAAAAAATATGGTAATAAATCCTATAACATTCCAAAAGAAATATATTTTTTAGCAAACAAAAGAAAAATTATCATATTATTCTTGATATGAGACTGTTAATGTGTTGTTGTTCTGACTTGAACTAATCCCATGAAAAAATTCCATAATACAAAGTTATGTTCAAGTATTGGGAAACTCTTTTGATTCCCACTCAATTTTGTAATAACGGATTAGTCATGTACTAAATAATTACTCTTAATACACATGAAATATTAGTATGAGTGCATATCATTTTCTACATTATACTATCAATTTTCCATTGATTTTGAATGGACTCCATACTTTTCTTTTAATAATATTATTGAAGATATATGGATAATTTACAACTAAAATCTATAATATTTTTGATAGGCACATATTCATACATATAAAATGTCTTCAAGATGTTTTGCAAGTGCTCATATTGGAACAAATATATTTTCCTCTCCTTCCTATGGTGGATCACCTGTATGCCTAAATAAATATACATCAAATATATTTCATTTCAAAATGAGAAGATACCTCAATTTTTGTTTTCCACTAAAATATTAAGTTATTGTTAAACAAAAAATGATCATTTAAAACACAAAAATAAATAATAAATATGATATGGGCATCCTTGTGCATGGATAGAATGAAAACTAACAAATGTTATATTTCCTTCTATTACAAACAACTCTCCTCGATTTTTACTTCTCATAATATTGCAAAGAATAAATATATCTTAACCCCGAGGCTATGTTTGTCTCACGCTCTATTACAAATAGACTAATAGAATCCACAAATGACTGTTCAAACTAGTAATGTCTAGAGATGATTTTGCTAATGGATAATCCTTGTGTCTAGACTAATAAGTTCCAGAGATAATTATTCTCTTAGAGAACCATTGTGCTTGTGATAGAAGGAAATATAATGGCCCATAGCTTTCCTTTTATATTACTCATATCTCATCCATCTCTACTTCTCATAAGATTGCAAAGAATAGATCCATTTTAATCCCAACGTTATGTTTGTCTCACACTCTATTACAAGGTCTATACATGTAAGTATCCATACTAACAAGGTCCATAGATGAATTTGCTATTGGAGAATCATTGTGCTTGTGCTAGAAGGAAATACAACATGCACTAGATTTATTTCTAGACACTAATCTCTCATTGATTTCTACTTATCATAATATTGAAAAGCATAGATCCATATTAACCCCAACACTACGTTTGTCTCACAATTTATTACAAATGTATTGACAATTTAAGCACATGCATATGTGATGGCATTGTAATTGAATGAATCCAAAGTTGGTGTTGGGATTCATTCAAGCATAATGAATAATCAAGTGTGAAAAATGATCATAAGTTGGTTGAGGTTGAAAAAAGAGTGAATTCTTCTTATAAATGGAGGCATCAACATGACAAGGAAGAATTCCCAAGAGAAGATAATAGATTCATCCTTGTTATTGTTCTGGAAGGAAATCTTATGAACACTAACATTCCTTCTAGCACAAACCATTTTGAAGTAGTTTCCAATTCTCTATTTGATAATGTAGGTGACATTTATTTTTTTTCTTCCCAATCCAATAGTAGTATTCATACAAGGAACAAGGACAGAATTTAAGGGAAAAAAGTATGTACCTCAAATCTTAGTCCAGTGGGAGTAATAGAATAAAGACATGTCAAGGAGTTTAAATATTTTCTTAATAACATAATACAATAGATAGAAGTTCATTTTACTACCTTCCCTCACCTTTCTTTCTTTAAAATGAGTGTTCAAGTGAGCTATTGTTGAGGAGGAGGAGGAGGAGAGTGACATAGTGGCAATTAACAATAAAAGGTAATAACTATAGTAGAAAAGTATCAAAGATATATTTGTATATTTCTTGAAAATAAATGTATACATTATCCTATTGCATAAAATATTATCACCATTAGAATATTTTGTTATATTACCACTATGTTTATTTGGATGGTCTATTGGAAAACACCTAAACTTGTATGTTATTTGTGTTTTAAAATTATAACCTTGTATAAACCTTGTTATTGGTGTTGAAAGATTCCCCTTTAATTGAAATACTTTTCTAACAAAAAAACACTCTCACCCAATTCTTCAATCAAAGGGAAATGAGATAAACATGATGTAGGATTAGCTTGTATCAATCCTTCATGCAAGGGTTTAAGATGACACTATCATCATACTATCAAAACATTAGTTCTATTAATACATTGTCACCACAGACTAAAGCTAGTTCCAAAGTAATTTCATTCCCTCATTGAGACTAAATTCCTTAACAACTTTATTATTTTTATGATTTCTACCACAACTTTCCTCTATACCTACCCATCTACACTCTCTTCAAAATTCACTTACAATTAAACCATGGGAATTTTATGTTGGAATTGTGCTTGAATGAATCCTAATGATCATTGTGATTCATTCAAGTACAATTCCAAGCATATGAATTACATATGATGAAAAACATTCTATGAAAATAATTAGCAATGTGTAATAGTGTGGAAGGGGTAACAAGTAGGAGGTAAGTGAAGGAGTTTTATTTTTTAATATAATATAATTTTATTTTTTCATATTAACAATTTCTTTGGATATTCGACAAAACTGTGTATTAATTATATACATCGTTTCTTAGGATATACAATGACCCATCTGACAGTAAAATTCGTCGAAGGTATAACATCTCTGTCAGATCTACTATGTTTCTGTCGAATCACAGATGAAGGTGAAAGTAGGACATTCAACGACATGCCCGACAATGATATCTATAGAAAGTATGGTCCATCCATAAAAACTATTGTATGGATGCCAAATATGTAACATGTAGTCACGTCATATTTTCGACGAGTATATGCCAAATTTCGATGAGATTTTGGTCCTTAGGGTCATCGAAATAACTGACGACAATTTGTTGAATATCCAATGTGTTGATGTTTGGGAAACATCGGGAATACATTCTCCTAGATCAATAAGTAGTTATATAATAATAATAATAATAATAATAATAATAATAACCCCAAATTTGTTGAATAACGGCCAAGCCACACCAAATTGGTGTATGAGACCCCCTTGTTTGTGGGACAAGGGACCCCCTCTACCCAGTGATTTGAATGGTAAAGTATACAGAGGTATACATACCATACCCCCCTGTGGATTTGAACTTGTGACCTCCTAGAAGGAAACACATGTTCTTAACCATTAGGCCCACTAAGGATGTTATCCAATAAACAAGTAGTTATTATTTACATATAATAAATAAGTAGTTATTTATTATCCAAGGGACACATCCTTTCATGGATGGTGACTGTATGTTCTCTATATATGAAACACTCATCATTGTAATAATATATCGATCATATATAATCTCATATTATCTAATATACAAAAATCAACACATTATTAGAGCCAGTATGGGCTTGACTCCCTCGCGGGAGGGCCTAGAGAAATAGAAAAGAAAAAGAGAGCCAACGTAGTTGAGAGTAGATATGAGGGATTGCTACTTTATGGTTGCAGTAATTTGTTTTTTTTTCCATCCGTGTGTGAAACTATCTATACATGATTGGATGAGGATCATGACAGAGAGAAGTGTCACGTGTGCCTCATTTTCTAGTGAGTGTAAAATTTCCTCCAACAATAATATGGCACATAGGATGTAGTTCACCATTTCACACTATTGTTCGTCGTGGAGATTACAATGAGATTTGGGTGATAAAATAAAGAGAGACTTGGACCATGAAGGATTGGTCATTGGTTTTTGGGCTCGAAGACTGTGGAAGCTTGGATACCTGCATGGAGCATAGACTCGTGTGTGGTGATCTGTTCATGGAGAGCATGCGACTGGTTTAAGGAAGAGGCATGCGATTTTCCAAAGGCACCTTCACTATAATTTGGATTGATTAATGAGAGCTTAATTATTTTTATAGTTATTGCATCTATGAAAAGATTTGCTTTGCGATATTCGTAGTCTTTTTATTACTACATCCATGCAAATTGTGCTCTATTTTGGATTATGTTTTTAAGTGATCTCTTCCTTGAATGGAGGATTGTTTTGTTCATCCACAACAACCAAAGTTGATTCCCTCATCTCTATTTATGGAGAAGGGAGGATTGATAGAGAGAGAAGTTGTAGTAGTCCCAATACACGAGTTGAGCCATGAGATGTTGAGGGAGAAGGAATGGCAATTGTTCAAGTGTATGTAGAGGAACTCCTAGAGAGGGAGGCAATGCTACATCCATAGGGAGCACAGATTAAGTTACCTCCATATAAGGAGGAAGAGATACCTTCAATTTTAGAGGTAGTAAAGACAAATAATGAGTCACCTCTAGCTCTAGAGGGATAAATTATTGAGCCACTCTCAGTTCCAGATAGAGCAACTACAGAGGAAGAAATTGAAGAGATAAAGTGGAAAATCTAGTTCCACAAAAAGCATCCCCAGAGGAGGGAAATTTTTCACAGAGTAGAGAAGCTACTCCCAATATCATTGTTTAGTAGTTATAGAGTCCTAGAGGCTGCAGTTCCAAAATACCAGAGGGATTAGATGCAGAGAAAGTGGAGGACCTACTCTCAATAATAGAACCACATAGTGCTTTGTAGTAAGAACCCTAAGCCAACTCATGATTGAGCAGATTGAGTTTCAATAGAGCAAGTGTATTGGTGTGGTATAGTTGGATATGTCTTAGGAGATGAAGCGAGGCTGGAAAGATATATAGTTAAAACTAGGAAGATAGTGCAGTTGACAGAAAGGGAACCATAGGGTGTTTCTTCAGCTTGAGTTAAGTCAAGATTCGTGGAAACAAACTTCTATAACACACAATACTGCAAAGGTAGAGTATATTGCAGCCAATGATGCGAGTCATGGAAGTAGTGAGGATTTAGGGGTTTCTCGCAAGGACTTCATCCGAGACATGGTGCATATGAAACAACCATGATTTAGCACACAGAAAAGATGATTACTGAAATTCAAGGCATCTGATTTTGTTTTACCATCAACCAGTTGTCTAGTCAATGAACCAATCTGTTGATGTTGTTGGATTACTGAGAGGGGGGGGGTGAATCAATAATAAATAAATTATAATCCTTTTTAACCAAATAATCCAAGTGTTATATCAATGTAAAATTATCATCCAATAATGAGCAATGAACAAATGAACAATCATACACATACAAAATACACCAATATTTTACGTTGAAACCCAAAGAGGGAAAAAACCACAGAATGCTTTTTCTTATATGTCTTGAAAAATTGCATTCATTGGAAGCACCAACTTCCTTTGTTTTCCAGCTACAACTGAAAGAAGGCTCCAACCCCCTAGTTTCACAGTTTACAACCCGAGGAAAGCTCCAACTCTCCAATTCTCTAGACACAACCATAAGGAGGCTACAACCCCCTATGTTCTCCAACTACAACCAGGAAGGTGGCTACAACCACCTGTCCTTGTCCCATCCAACTGCCCAAAAGTAGAAGTATAATGATGGAACCACTCTCACACTATCACTGTGAGATATACCACTGTAAACTTGTACCAATAAGGATGAACCATGCATCAACCATGCATCAACCTGTACCTCAACCTATAATCAACCTATACCATAAACAAGTGCATCAACCATGCACCAACCTACACCAAACAACCTGTAATCAACCTGTACCAAACATACTGTAATCAACCTGTACCATAAACAAGTGCATCCAACCGTGTACCAAGTATGTACCAATCATGTGTCAACTAATCATCAACTATGACTCATTAATATGTACCAACATAATCAACTATACACCTCATGTATGTGCCAACTCATCAACTACTCGTCTCAANTGCATTAATGATATAATACAAGGTTTAATTGTGAACATTGAATGCTCATTATCTCTTATGCTTTGTTGAAGAAGTGATATAAACCATTTGTCTTTTTTTAGCCATCATTGACTTCCTCAATAATAGCATTGATCATTTTCTCATATATGTATTGAAGTATAGTCATTGATTTTATGAAGTACTAACCCACTGCAAGCACATACTCTAGTTTTCTTTGTCTTGTCTCGCAAACAGGTGCCATTCAGTGGAAAATTTTCTTCTTGACTATCTCATACTTGGCTGTAATATGTGAAAGGGAACCTATTATCTTGATCCATTATCCTTAGCCCTTCTTAAACCCAGATTACATAGGGACGTCTTCCTTGGACTAGCCCTCCTAAATAGAAAGAGCCCCCCATCGAGGTGACAGTGGGTGGGGAAGCTCTTGTTACGCTGGTTTCAAAGCCTTGACTCAAGCTATCTAAACCCCTCCTACAAACCATGTGATAACATTTTGGCGTTGTTGCTGGGGAACACTGAGTCTATATTCCTCAACGACAAACTCTTTGATAAGCTTTGCCTCAGAATCCTTTCTTGTAAGCTTACCTGGCGACTCCACTACCTTTTCCCCCTATTTCTTTGATAGTTTCAGGGAAACTATATGGCAACTCCACTAATGACGAAGTCAACAATGACTTCACAATGGGACCCAGGAAGCTATCGACCTTTAGATATGAGTGAAATCCCTAGATATCCCAGGAGAATGCCTCCTCGTTATGAAGATTTCCTCCCTCGTTTTGCTGGCATCAATGGAGAATGTCCTGAATCTCACATGATATGATTTTGGAAATTCTTTGAATAATTTGCTATCGATGACGAGGCTGAGGATGTGGTGTTGAAACTTTTCTCTGCCTCCCTGCATGGAGAGGCCAGAAGATGGTACGATAACCTTCCAGCTGCTAGCATCACTACTATGGAAGAATTTGAAAAAGTTTTTCTTGCAAGCTGGATCATGAAAGCATAAGTTATTCAATCATTGTTGAAGGAGCTTGAAGGCATAAGACAAAAAGAGTCTGAGATTGTCAAAGCCTTTGGGTTTAGGTTTGAGAGATTGCTTTACCAGATTCCGCAAAGCCATTGTCCTGAAGAGATGTACCTTGTCTACATTTATACTAATGGACTTCAGGGACATTTGAGCTTCCTTCTAACTAAGAAGAATCCAAAAACACTTGCAGAAGCTCACAATATGGCCATCCAAATTGAAAAGAATCTCTCCTTGACCAAGGCCAATGCCATGGACATTCTCGGCTTGATAGAACTGGTCTCCCATGAAAACTTTGAAGATACGCAAGAAAAAGGGGAACAAATTGTTGACCAGCAGACTGAAGACATTGATGAGGAGCAAGAACCTGAAAGGGATGATGAAGTGTCCACCTGTGCTCCTCCTGCTGATGAAGCTCTCCAAGATCCTGTCATTCCTACACAAGATGAAGCAAATGAACTAAGTTATTTTGATTCTTTTGATGATGCCTTGTTTTATGACTCAGAGAATGAAGAAGGAATGGAACCCTTGGACGAGCCAGATTCCCTATATCTCAAGACTTAAGATGTAGAGGAAGATCTTCCATCTGATGATGATATTCAAATACTTGAAGCTCTTGCTGAGGAAGGATTAAGCGAGGTACATTGTTCCCCCTTCCAAGTTTTAAATGGTTATTTGCCTTATGACATAAAGAGTGAAAAAGTATTGGATGTTTTGACTCCCCCATGTTATGATAC
>JZKD02S1596014.1:1680-14213 GCA_000966675.3 Picea glauca
TGTTGATGACTTGGGAGTATGCAGAATGATATTATAAAATGTGCCAAACTGAGATTAAATCAAGTATAAATTTTGAGCACACAAAATTCCCTACTCCTCAGTAATTACCCTTGACCTGGATTCATTCTTGGAAATTGGTGGATATTGTAACACCCCCTCCATCACAACATCAATGTAAGTGAGTATATATATATATATATATATATATATATATATATATATATATATATATATATATATATATATATATTAAAAACAACTATAGTACAACGACGAATAAGAGACAAAAAAACACATCAATAATTACACCTTCTATTATCATCTACATCATCACACAACTAGGAACCAATTATAATAAGTAGAACAATAAAATCACATCAATATAACATGGATGTCTATCTGCCTCACCTACCCTACAAGGTTAGGACCTTCAAGATACATAATCAACAATCAAGTCCAAGATTTATCCGATCGATTTTGATCATTTAAGGTCTTAGGGCTGGGGACTGTTCTGAGGAACAATGAAGTATATGATTTCCTTAACCATCATACTATTACAAAATCCAAGAATAAATCAACAATAATACTTAACATAATATCTTCTGAGCACACAAAATAATCTATTATACTTAACAAACATTTAACCAACACTCCTCTGTATTGAGCAAGAACATGATATAATTTTATCTTATGAAGGACAACAAGAAATTTCACTTAGTATGAACATAATTCATCCATTCTTTTAAATTCTTAAGCTAGAAGGTACTAAATTTAACGTATCCATATACTTATTAACCTCATCAGAATAATCATTTCCTCTTCAAAATAGACTCATAATACACATTAAATTCAACCTCTAACACCTCAATTAAAATCTTGAATTAAACAATTAATCTTTTATCTTATATCAGACGTATATTTATCTTATATCAGGTGACGTTATCAATTTACACCTATTGAGGAAGTCAAATTATCATAGACACCAATTAAATTATAAGATTCCATTAGATGTTACATCTCACCTAGATTCCACTCTACACGGTATAATCCTCATTGTTACAAAATTAATTCTTCAAGAGTGGCAACATAACCTATCCCTTTTACTGTTTTAGAAGATATTATAAGTTACACTAATACTTTAACTTCCTTGAATATTCTCATTAATTAATTAATCCTTGTACATTCTTTTTAGTCAAACATCACCCTTTTTATATATCTTGTATGTTTTTACATCATTATCAACACAATAGGTTACACGTTAATCACTTAATTATACTAAATCTCATTATCAAATTATGTAGTTAATCAATAAATAGTTCAATAACTATAGATTCATAGCATCCCAAACCATTATGTATCAATTAAATCCTTTGATCACTTTACTCATTGGAATCAATCGAAGGAAAGTAAAAAGAAATGGAAGAGATACTAAATCTCATTTATTTATAAAAATAACTCGTTCTCACAAGAACGAATAAAGGTTGATGTTGACATTATACCATCTCTTTATTTATATATATCATGAAAAGAATTATGTCTTCCATAAGAAATAATTATTGACTTTAGATCGAGTAACTTACTAAGTCAACCTATGAGTGTGATCCTTTTTTTTTTGTGTATCTAAAGTTGTAAAAGTTCCATTAAAATTTTGGGGGCGATAATGCAAAATTGCAAAGGTTTAGATCACGAATAGATATTGTGTAGTCTAACCTTTAATTTTCTCAAGAACTACGTAACAGGGAAACAACTGAGTAACATAAATATAGTATATATAGAGCATGGTCGATTTCAACTATAGGTAAACAAAGGAAACAATTTTAGTTTTCGGATGCATACAACTCTGCATCGACTACACTAAGTCAGCTCCGGGATGCAAAAATAGTTCGGAGTGTCACTGCAATAATCTAGTTCCTCTAAATCGCAACGACTAAATCGGAAATCAAGTTTTCATATTTCAATTAATTAATTAGATCCACAAAATCTAATCCTCGAGATGTCAATTGAATGATAAATATTAGTCAAGTTCGGGTTCTAGAGTTACAACCATTACACAGTGACCACCATGCGATGCACTCATGATTCACATGAAGTTAAAGCAACGATCCCAACAATAATGCCAAAACCCCACTAATCACATGGTGATCTTAATGAAGCTCAACTCAGGAATGTCGATCAAATTTTATTTTAAATGACACGACCCTACAACTTCTACATTTTCGAATTTACACTTAAATTACATAGAGGCCATACAAAATTTACTTCCTGAAATAGCAATTATATTTTTTTATTACCAACATTTGCCAATGAGACTCTAATTTATGGTCCTTACAATAAATTTTCGAAAAACAATAAGTTATGCAAAAACCATACAACATCTAACTTGGATTTAAGATAAATTTTGCAATGAACATACAGATTTTTAACTCGTGGTGGAATTGTAAATCCTTACAAGACCATAAGGAAATCAAATCCGAGTTACAATTAATTAACCACGATTCCTTGTTTAATTCCAAAATTCATTCTATAATAAGAAGAAATCTTAACGAAATTTACCACATGAATGGAATATACTGGGAGACCACATGAATATCAAATTTCATCGAGGTGTGGAAAACCCAATATATCTATGGGAACAATAAACTAATTTGGGAGACCACATGAATGCAATATACTAGGAGACCTCATCTTCGAAAACCCCAAAGGGAAATCCAATACTATGCGGCCATAGATATGGCAATGTGCACACCAAAAAGGCACAATTACATATTCCAATGGTTGTATATAATGTTGAGATTCCATGATTAATTCTATCGATTCAAATAATACCTTCATCGTATCAACCCCTCCACCAACACACGTGTTGGAAAGCACATCCCTCCATGAAGGAAACTATCATCAATTTCTATAGTTTTCCCTATACAATCCCCTAAGGATTTTATCTCATCCACCGACCAAAATTCTGTGGGTATCCCTAGAAGTTTTACCCAGACTAAGGCTTGTCCCATTATTTATATGGATGCATCAAATAATGGGTACCAGGGTTTCAAGGATAGTGGTGAGGAGTCCATGAACCAAATACCTTTCAAAAAGGCATCCTCCTTCCATAAATATATCAAAATATCCAAGGCCTCCTCCTTCCATCGAAAATCGAACCCACACCATCCTTTTGCAACTGTTAAGCAACAAAAATGATGATGGGAACCCCTTTAGGACATGACCCAAAAACATATTAAGAGAGAAGAAAGAGGTCTCAATTTGTATTCATGGTGAGGCTAAATATGGGTTCTCAGACCTACAAATAATTGTAATATGCATGCCAAATGGAAAAGGGAATGCTAACTAGGGTATCCCATGAAGGCTAGGCATTACCACATAAGTTACAACGTGTAATAAAGAGAAGGGATAATGTCACAACCTAACAGGGTCGAACCAGGTTAAGGCATAATGTCAACAAAAGTGATGATTAAAAATGGCATAATGTCAAAAAAAATGATGATTAAAAATGCAAGATCAAAATGAAGGGAAAAACCTATCGCGATATGGTAGTTTAGAAAACATGCCTCACAGTTGAATGAAGATCGCCAAAAAGTACTAAAGAAAATGTCTCCAAAGTTTGGTATACATGATCAAAAACACTATTCCATAAATTAATAAATATAGTATAAACCTCCAATAACAACTCGTGCTCTTAATACAAAACTTTGAAAACAAAAACCCTAAAAATACGATATGGTACAAAGCACTACACACCTAATGGCTTATGTATACTAATTTTTTAGGTAGATCCCATTGCAAGGCTCAATCCAAAAATTCCTTTTGTAATACACAAACTCATGGGCCCTTATCGACAACATATGGCACACCATATCGAGGCCACACCACATTGGTTTGAATTCCCACGTTCTTAATATATCATGATTCTGGTCATGAACTAGAACTAGGTCACTATCAACTTGATGATAAACACACTTAGCAGTCTCATGAGCTATTGTAGCTCCTTGATGATGTCGATAAACACATGGGAAAGGTACGGAAAAGTCATCTTTAACATGGATTGGAGTGTAGAATTCAATGGCAAGTTATGAAAAAGGACTCCTAAACACAATCTAGTCAAGACTTAGCATTTCACTAGATGAACCATAAAATGCCTCATATCTTGAATCAAGACTTTTCACATCACTCTCTGACTATTCTAGTTTGGGAAGAAAATATGATTGATGATGCATGGTTTCCCATGGTTTATCAACCATATTCATGACTTCAAAGATGGCCTTGCTTGTAGGAAACTCCAAATTCAAGAAGTCATGTGAATTGGGGGGGTTGATAGCCCAAATGGGTGAAGTGCAATGATCATATTCCACATCCTATTGGAGATTCTAATTAGTATTAGTTAAATCCGACTTTATCATTTGATAGGAAATCTCTACCGCACTCAATGGCATACCTTCTCTAAATTACTCTACTTCCGAAGGATTAGGTACTACTCAAGGATCCTATTGAATGGCTAACTTGTTAGAAAAATTTGATCTAGCAGCTAAGGAACTACCCTATGATTCAATATCACTCGAAGAGATCATAAAGATAGGAAATGTGTTAGAATAATTGAATGGTGGAGGTAGGGTAAATTTACCCATCAATGATGAATCCTTGAACATGACAACACCAATACTATCATAAAAAATCATGGAACCATTGATGAATAGAATGTTCATACAAATGTTATTCCTAAAATCGGGCATACAATAGGCCAATTGATCAATAGTAACTACTTTCCCTTCATGAGGAAAGTAGAGGACCCTAAAGACTGAGGACACTACAATTTTCATCGTGAAGAACCAACTATGCCCTAACAAAAAATTGTAATCTAGTAGGGCGACTTCAATCGAAACAATCTTTCCACCTAACTCAATAAGAAAGGAGACAATGATTTTATGAGGCTTAAACGTGTAACCATCAAATTATTTTAACAAGGTGTTAGATTGAATGAACTCTAGAGAACATAAATCTCTCCAACATCACAATGACATGATGCAAGTGGAGGCTCCTTCATAAAAAATAGTTATCAAGATATTTGTCCCACATCCATATGTCTATCTGCCTCACCTACCCTGTAAGGTTAGGACCTCTAAGACACATAATCAACAATCAAGTCCAAGATTTATCAGATCGATTTTGACCATTTAAGGTCTTAGGGATGGGGACTGTTCTGAGAAACAATTAAGTATATAATTTCCTTAACCATCATACTATTACAACATCCAAGAATAAATCAACAATAATACTTAACATAATATCTTGTGAGCACACAAAATAATCTATTGTACTTAGCAAACATTTAAACAACACTCCTATGTATTGAGAAAGAACATGATATATTTTTTTCTTATGAAGGACAATAAGAAATTTCACTTAGTACGAACATAATTCATCCATTCTTTTAAATTCTTAAGCCAGAAGGTACTAAATTTAATGTATCCATATACTTATTAACCTCATCATAATAATCGATTCCTCTTCAAAATAGACTCATAATACACATTAAATTCAACCTCTAACACATCAATTAAAATCTTGAATTAAACAATTAATCTTTTATCTTATATCAGACGTTTATTTATCTTATATCAGGTGACGTTATCAATTTACACCTATTGAGGAAGTCAAATTATCATAGACACCAATTAAATTTTAATATTCCATTACATTTTACATCTCAACTAAATTCCACTCTACACTGTATAATCCTCATTGTTACAAAATTAATTCTTCAAGAGTGGCAACATAACCTATCCCTTTTACTGTTTTATAAGATATTATAAGTTACACTAATACTTTAACTTCCTTGAATATTCTCATTAATTAATTAATCCTTGTACATTCTTCTTAGTCAAACATCGCCCTTTTTATATATCTTGTAAGTTTTTACATCATTATCAACACAATAGGTTACACGTTAATCACTTAATTATACTAAATCTCATTATCAAATTATGTAGTTAATCAATAAATAGTTCAATAACTATAGATTCATAGCATCCCAAACCATTACGTATCAATTAAATCCTTTGATCACTTTACTCATTGGAATCAATCGAAGGAAAGTAAAAAGAACGAATAAAGGCTGATGTTGACATTATACCATCTCTTTATTTATATATATCATGAAAAGAATTACGTCTTCCATAAGAAATAATTATTGACTTTAGATCAAGTAACTTACTAAGGCAACCTATGAGTGTGATCCTTTTTGTGTGTGTATCTAAATTTATAAAAGTTCTATTAAAATTTTAGGGCGATAATACAAAATTGCAAAGGTTTAGATAATGAATAGATATTGTGTAGTCTAACCTTTAATTGTCTCAAGCACTACGTAACAGGGAAACAATCAAGTAACATAAATATAGTATATACAGAGCAAACAAAGGAAACAATTTTAGGTAAACAAAGGAAACAATTTTAGTTTTCGGATGCATACAATTCTGTATCGACTACCCTAAGTCAGCTCCAGGATGCAAAATTAGTTCATAGCATCACTGAAATAATCTAGTTCCTCTAAATGACAGTTAAATCGCAACGACTAAATCGGAAATCAAGTTTTCATATTTCAACTAATTAATTAGATCCACCAAATCTAATCCTCAAGATGTCAATTGAATGATAAATATTAGTCAAGTTTGGGTTCTAGAGTTACAACTGTTACACAGTGACCACCATGCGATGCACTCATGATTCACATGAAGTTAAAGCAACGATCCCAACAATAATGCCAAAACCCCACTAATCACATGGTGATCTTAATGAAGCTCAACTCAGGAATGTCGATCAAATTTTATTTTAAATGACGCGACCCTACAACTTCTACATTTTCAAATTTACACTTAAATTACATAGAGGCCATACAAAATTTACTTCCTGAAATCACAATTATATTTTTTGATGACCAACATTTGACAATGAGACTCTAATTTCTGGTCCTTACGATAAATTTTCGAAAAACAATAAGTTATGCAAAAACCATACAACATCTAACTTGGATTTAACATAAATTTTGCAATGAACATACAGATTTTTAACTCGTGGTGGAATTATAAATCCATACAAGACCAAAAGGAAATCAAATCCAAGATACAATTAATTAACCACAATTCCTTGTTTAATTCCAAAATTCATTTTATAATAAGCATAAATATTAACAAAATTTACCACATGAATGGAATATATTGGGAGGCCACATGAATATCAAATTTCATCGAGGTGTGGAAAACCCAGTATATCTATGGGAACAATACACTAATTTGGGAGACCACATGAATGCAATATACTGGGAGACCTCATCTTCGAAAACCCCAAAGGGAAATCCAATACTATGTGGCCATAGATATGGCAATCTGCACACCAAAAAGGCACAATTACATATTCCAATGATTGTATATAATGTTGAGATTCCATGATTAATTCTATCGATTCAAATAATACCTTCATCGTATCAACCCCTCCACCAACACATGTGTTGGAAAGCGCATCCCTCCATGAAGGAAACTGTCATCAACTGCTATAGTATTCCCTATACAATCCCATAAGGATTTGATCTCATCCACCGACCAAAATTCTATGGGTATCCCTAGAAGTTTTACCCATACCAAGGCTTGTCCCATTATTTATATGGATGCATCGAATAATGGGTGCCAGGGTTTCAAGGATAGTGGTGAAGAGTCCATGAACCAAATACCTTTCAAAATATCCAAGGCATCCTCCTTCCATCAATATATCAAAATATCCAAGGCCTCCTCCTTCCATCGAGAATCGAACCCACACAATCCTTTTGCAAGAAGGTGACACATAGGTACAAAGATGATCCTGGCACACCAAGTTTGGTCGATTGAATTAATTAGGGTGTTCAAAAAAACTCTTCTTGAGAATTTCCCGACCAAGAATGATTTTGTTAGGTCCAAAACCTTGTCCAAGACCACGTCTTTTCCAACCACCAATGATATGCCTTCCCCATCTCTTCACCACCTTCCTTCTCTTCCTGTTTGTTGGGTCAGAACTCCGAGAGTCGTCCCCATTTTGTAGAAAACCATCATCCAAGAGTGAGCCAACAAACCCTAGATTAGAACCAGGGTCATTTTGGTGAAGAGTGGTTTCTGAAATTGGAAATTTGTTTTCCAAAAGAATGAAGCAAGGTATGAGATAGTTCGAAGTAATGGTTGGTGACTTAAACCCATTGGATCATGGATACAAATAATAATGACCACCCCCCTCCATGACATACATGCAGGGATCCGTCGAAAGCCCAGATTCTGAAATCCCATTCCCCAACTTCTAGGTCAGGTGTCGACCCACAAGGGGGAAAGCATAAACCAATGCTTTATAATGATTTGAGTTAATGCAGTAGCGATCGTGAATGGAATGAAGCCAGAGAACAATTGACTAATGGATGATCAGGGACATAATTGGCTCATTTTTGTCCTATCTCAAAAGATCCCTTCAGTCCAAATTTGCCTATCTATCAACTCCTCCCCCTTGCATTGGAAGCTTCGATTGAAAAAGGAGGAAATGCAATCATGGATTCAACTTCAAAGAAAATATATCCTCTTTTTTAATGGGGCTTCTTCATGCATTCTAGGGGTGACAGGTGCGGGAGGGACCCTAGTGGATCCTGGAGGAAAAAAATAATTTGAATTTTCATGAGGATGAATTATATGCAATATATGAGTCTCAAACTCACATCAGCTAGCCCATATTAAGACTTGATTGTTCTTGGAGACTCAGAAATTGTCGTTAAAAACATTCAATTGCAAGTTTCTTCATCGCCCTCCCCTTTCCTCTAACACTCTCGACGAATTCTAGTGGAAAGCAAGAAATTCAGGAATGTTTCATTCTTCCATATCATTTGTTCTCACAACTCAAACGCTGATAAACTAGTCAAAGAAGAAAAAGAACTGGCACAATGTATGTTAAGACTCAATGTAACACCCTGTTTCCCCCATATTGTAAATATAACTGGACTGGCCAAGGACTATGGCAAACTCATAAGTATGAATATGTGATATAAATGGACCTGCAGGAAGAGGTCAATGAATGTGAATAATATTTTGAATTTATTGCAGGACTGCTGAGAGGGGATGTGCAGAAAAGAAACCACGATGGTGGTGGAAGGCTCCTGAAAAGGTGGCGTTAACTTCCACCCTGAATGAATACCGTATTTGGACTCCACTGGCCCAGAGAACCAAAAGCGGCTTGCTGGCCCTGAAATTTAATGCCTTGCAAGCTGGTAGGTTGATGGCTTGATGAGGGATGGAGAGGTGAACCATCGGTCCGTAGAGCCATCATGACTGACCAGCGCGAGGGTAATCGTGCCACACACAACATCGCGAGAGGATAAGGCATATGGCATAAGCGATTGAGGGCGCAGATGCGAGGGGAACTCTGGCAATTTTTATGCAGAGTGAGTGATAGCAGAGAGGAAGGATTTCAACCTTCACTCCTGGTCACTGGCAGACAGAGAGACACAGTCTCAGAGCATCATGGTCTCAGCTCGGGGGTGGCTAGTGGCAAATCCTTTGGGAGTCGTTGAGCCTACAGTTGGGTGGGAATGAGCACTCCTCCCAGCAGTGCACTCACTTCTGGTGTTATTTCTGATAAGTATTTTATGTATTACATCTTGAAATTTCATATATTGATATACATATACTCACAGCACTGTAAAATTGTGAACGATTTTAGTGTAAGAATGTCTATGTGGTGTTTTGTTAATAGTTAATGGGCATATGCTTGTAATAGAGGAAGCCATGCATGACTTACGTTGATAGACGGATTCTAATCATGCCCAGTCGTTCTCGGGAAGTTGTTTTCCCCTTATCTGCTTCTGGAAATGCCCCGGTAGGGATCCCCTCACAGAGATTCCCTCCTTAGAAAAGTTCACCAAGAACCCAGAACAGGGACTTGATCGCACAGGTCTTATTAACCCTGTACAAGGAGGAACGACCCTCTTAAGGTTCTGAGATAATAGTATTGTGAGATGTAAGGAGTCGACGGATGAGATCTCGTCGGAGGATCCATAGTCATTCACGACCATTAGATCATCGTGAGCAACGAGAAAACGGGATCGTAGATCCCAAGACCCAAAAGAACATTTGAACCAATGACCTTCCCACATCCACGAAGTGGCGGAAGGTGCACACAATGGGACAATCTGAGCCATTGGATCGAGTTAAGATACTCGGAGTCTAGCCTCCGGAGTGTGCACAGAAGAAAACAGATCTGGACCGTTAGATCTGAGCAGAGATCCCGACAACCGTTGGATCTGCGGAAGTTACGCGGAGGGTAAGTCCTCGTGGATAGGAGGAGAAATCGACGATCAGGATTCGCAGAGGAAGATTGCGAAATCCCGTCAGTCGTTAGATTTCGGGAAAGTTGCGCAGGGTTTAAGTCCTAGTATGCAGACGAGGAGTCCTGGAAGAGTCATCGGGATATCAGAGTCATCGGGGTTTGAAGGTCAAGAGAATCGAGACCTTGTAGGTCACGAAATCCCGAGAAGGGATCCTGGCCGTTGATCTCGACAGGGACACGTGTCGAAAGATCCGAGGGAGTCGTGAACCGGAGAATCGAGGTTTTCGAAGACATAAAACTCTCGCATGTTGGAATTGCGATCCGTGATATCCCGACGGGAGTTTTAAACCGTCCATCTGTAGGGACACGTGTCAGAGGATCCCTAGGAGTCGGGGTTTGGCATTTCGGGGTTTCCAAAGACAAAGGAATTGTTGCATCAGAAATCACGATTTCCCGATATCCGATATAGCGACAGGAAAGTGGTGACGTGGAGGAATAAGTTCTCACATGCATCGGGAATCGGTATATCAGGGATCCCGGTGAAAAGTGAATTATGCACTTTGAAATAGCGATCCGCGAAACCCCGATCAGGGGGGAACAACAATCCGAATAGCGGAAGCTGAGGGAAGAAACATAGTGGGAGCCAGTTGTCGGCTTGAAGGTGATTCGGTGTTCGAGAGATCGGGAAACTTAGGGGTAAGTGTTTTACGACATTGGAAACCCCGTAGCCCCGACGAGAGGTAGAACTACGGTCCCGGAATCAATGGTCACATTGGCCAGGGCTTAGCTTAGAGGGATGAAGTACATCGGGGACCGGAGGATCGGGAATTCCGAGTACATGTGCACCTCGGTACCGCAAACCCCGAAACCCCGATGAGAAGTTGTTGCTGTGGTCATATAAGAGCCGGTCGTGTGGGCCAAAGGCTTAGCCAAGTGGGGCTGAGGCAACAAAGGAGCGATTCAAGGATCAGAGATCGGTGATTTAATTTGCCAAAACATCGTGGGTGACAAAACCCCGATAGAAGAAACCCCGACAAAAGCATATGATGGTGGTCATATGAGCGCAGGTCACGTGGACCAGTAGTACTCTAGAAGAGGCTGGTGAGAAAGGGGTGCATCGAAAATTTGTCCCATCGGTGATTGGGGATCCAAGAGGACAGGGACTCTCGATAGTGGAAAGTCCGAAACCCCGAACCCTGATATTGAGCCGGGGATTGGCATTTCGCTAGTGCAAGTCTCTGGAGATTTCTCATTTGGGAGACATTAACCCAAAAAATTTGATTTATGATAGTGGGTACGTTACAAAGTGGTATCAGAGCATGGTTACAACACTCGGCCTGATTGGGCTCATGCACAAGTCGCGCATAAACCTTGTTTGAAACACTCCTATGAGGAGTAATCCCCTGACTTAACTCTCTTGTCCAGGATTAAAAAACTTGGAAAATGAGAACCCGAATGTGTATGCAAATGAAAGAAGTTATGAAATTATGTGCCATTTATAAGAAATGAATTTAACTCTTGACTAACAGCCAACATTTGTATTTTCACTCAAGCGGACGATCAACCATGGGAATTTACAAACGCAGAGTATGGTGACTCACCAAGAGGTGGGAGAAGGCTCCCACAACAGAGACGAAGAGTCTGATGAGAGAAGAGCAATAGGAACCCCTCCAGACCTAGCAGAGATTGAGGAGTCTCATGGTCGAATTGCAAAGCTGCAAGGTCGATAATGGAAGGATGATGAAAGAACAAGAAAAGCAAACCGAAATTAATGCAGTTCTACTGTAGAGCCTATCTGACCTACAACGACAAATGCAACATGAACCTGAGATGCAGAATCGTGGTCGTGTTAGTGGTCACACTGAGAGAAGCACATCCAGAAAGGTCCACCCCAGAGGTAAAGGACCAGTACCAGACGATTCCACTGAGAAGGAAGCTGGCGATTCAGAAGGTTCTTCCAGCAACAGGACTAGTTCCTATTCTCAAAAGAAACAGAAGAAGCAAAAGACTTCTAAGAGTCATAAATTTGAGGAATTCAAAAAGGCCAAACCTCCCTCCTTCGATGGTGAGATAAAGAAGGGAGAGGAATGTAACACCCTGTTTCCCCCAGATTGTAAATATAACTGAACTGGCCAAAGACTATGGCAAAACTCATAAGTATGAATATGTGATGTAAATGACAGTTTGAATTTATAGCAGAA
>JZKD02S1596014.1:39826-113868 GCA_000966675.3 Picea glauca
GTTACTTGGATAGGGAATGATCCCAAGATATCTGGAAAGTCAGTATTTTGCCAACCATTCGAACTCCAACTCACCCTTCTAGAAGATTCCTTCTAGAAGGATCGAGAACTTATTCTTTTTTCTCCTTTAGAAACATGTCCGCACCCTAACCATTAACACAGTGCGGATAGTCCGCAGTCAAGCTGAATGCAGCATGCGTAAATTAATGATTCCTGCAGGAGAGTATAATGCAGCCTGCGAACTATTTTCAAAATAGGATTTTGAGAAAATGACAAGTGTAACCTTCTTCAAGAAAAAGTTCTTAATGAAGAGTTTGATCTTCTATCATCATGAAATAATCATATTATCATCTTGATAACCAAAAATGTGAATAACAGGGACAATGAGAGAGGCATCTTCCAACACTGCCTAGAAGGTGTCATGTGTTGAGATGGCTAGAAAGGAGGTTCGAAGAAAGAGGATTCTAGGAGCATGGTGTCTTTCAGGATGGGATTATGTCAAACAAAAGGATTTTCTTCAGTGACCGAGGATGAAACCAGTTAGGAGGACTAGTGAGAAGGATTTTCTTCGATGACAAAGAGAGAAACCAATCATGAATATTAGAGAGAAGTTGTGGTAGATGATCCAGTGCGTGAGATATAGGTACTTCCATATGTTGATGGAGGATGGAATTCCTCCCTCGCTAAAAGGGAATGTTGATGCTTTTGTAACATCGGGAGGCATTCCCACTTATGGAGTTTGGTGAGAATACCTTCCTTGCTAAGAAGGAGTGTTGATTTTTGTAGCTTCAAGCATGTATTCTCACGTGCCCTAGGTTTTGGGAATGTGGAAATAGTCATGGGAACCACATTACACTCTTCGTTTGGAGAAAACTGCCATTGGAATGAAGTTGGGGCTTCATGGGTTTGGTGATGTCATTTATGGGCTTCTGTTGGGGCTTCACACCCATAAGGAAATCCTAATTTGACGTTGACTTGTGGAGGGGCTTCTATGTTGACCCCTAAGGATTGTATATAAAGAATAGAGGTCATTGTGACATTACACATCATGTAGAATGTGTGGAGACATGATCGAGCTAGCATAAGTGAGTCTGTACTTGTGCTAGGAATCTTGGTGGTCTCAGCAAAGGGAAACTCTGCAAGGTGGTGAATTTGGCCTAGGAGAGAGAAGTGAATAAGGTCCCACGTGTGGAGAATTTTTTTTCATACAATATGTGGTTTACAGTGGGACAAATCATGTATATATGCAGGTCACAGGTGTGATGAATCATGTATATACATAGGTCACATGTGTGACAAATTGCATATATGTGCAGGTCACAGGTGCGACAAATCACGTATATATAAAATTCATGGGCAAGGTGAATTGTGTATACACACAGGTCGTAAGAAGGTGAATCACGTATATACGCAAGTTACAAGAGGGTGAATCATGTATCTGATTTTTAGGGCAGGTACAGATCCATACAAGTCAATAGGTGACATAACCAGGTTGTACATGTGGTCTACAATAGATTCGTGGGTAGAGGATATTTCCAGGGATATTGTTGAGGTTTGGTTTTCTGATTTGTATGGTTATTAGAGAACAAGGTTGTTCTCAGTTTTGGTGACTTTGGAGGATAAGGTTTTCCACAAATTTTGGTGATATTATATTGGCTGGGAGGATTGGGTTGTCCCTCAGGATTTCTGATGATAACAAGATTACAAAACTGAAATTGTGTCTCATTTGTATTGATGATTCATCTCTTATCTTTTTGTTTCTGCTACATATGTTTTCAGTCAATAATTTTAAGTGTAAAATTGTTCAGTGATAATAGCTAGGGTTTTACTATTAGATCACTAGGAAACAATTTTCAGATCTGAAAATTAGTCACATAGAATTGCATGTGAAAATTGACAAATTGCTCTACCCAAGGCTTGAAATATAATTCTACAGAATTAAAAAAATAAGGGTCATTTTCAAAAACCCGATCTCGGTCTTCCAAGTTGGAGAAAATGGTAGTGAAAAACCCCTTGGAGCTCAATTTGAGGTCGATTTGGCCTTTAGTTTTCCAGGTTATTTTGATCCACCATGTGAGAGCTCTTTCTGTGGGTCAAGTGCCTGTGAATTTTCCTATCAATGTGTGGTCATGCATGAACTATATGTAGTTCCCAATTCTTACAGAAGTGATTTCATACTTGGGGTTTTCTTCTTCTTTTGGGATACAATGAGTAGTGGTACCATATTTGATACTTCCCTAGTCTCAGATGGCATGGTCCTTGGTGCAAGATTCAGCATTCGGTTGCTTTCCCTCATTTGATCTAATAGCATTGTGTCCGACTTGGTTGTTTCCTGATGGCCTTGAATTACCAGTGATAGGATGTGGACCTACGTTGTTGTTGGAGGTATATTTCCATCATTAGGAAAGAATGTGGTTGTAGGAGGGAGTCACACCCCCTCCTCCAGCTGAAGCCATGGCATATTGAAACAAACCTAACTGTTCATGAGTTGCAAAACCTTAGAAATCTCCCCAAAATATTAATAAATTGAATAAAGTGGCATACTATGTTTTTCAGCGATAATTTAATTTGATGCTACTTTATTGTAGTATGTTTTATATTTCTATGGATTACCTAGTTTGTGTTTTTTTAAATTAATTTGTGTATATGATAAATGATAGAAGAGACACTCCAACAATGATGACAAGCTCTCTATCTATACAGACCAATTGTTAGAAGGGACACTCTAACAATGATGAGGAGCTTCTTATCTATAGATACCAAGCTAAGGTAGTGGAGGAGAGATGCAATAAAGGAAATTTTTAATGAAACATACTTGGTTTCTAAGTGTAGAATTTTTTACAAATATTACTAATTCTTAAAATTAAAGTTATATATGTTAATGATTTTTGTAAAAAACCTCAATTTTTTAGGATGTTATTTAATTTTTAAATTTGTTTTAACAATTTTTGAAATAAAATAATTTCATCTAATATTCATTTTGAATTGGTGTATTAGTTTTGAAAAGAATGAAAAAACTTAACTAAATAGAAAAATATATTCCATTGGTGTATTAGTTTTGAAAAAAATGAAAAAACTTAACTAAATGGAAAAATATATTCCTTAAATTTTTATGAAGTACAATCACCGAAATCAATTCTCATTCTTAAATGTGTAATGAAATGGTAATTAATATAAAAAATAGTTTGACTAATCATCTACATGGCTATGGGTGTAATCATCTACATGGCTATGGTGGAGAGAGCCGACATTTATTGGAGTGGGCTTCCAACACAGGAGCAGTTCATGGCAGTGCTTTCCCTTTTTTATTTTACTTAGTGAAGGTATTTTCAAAGTTTGGTGTAGCTCTGGGGGTGTGAGGTGGCAGTCACTGATGAGGGATTCCAGCACCTTCCTAATGGAGGTTGAGGTCAACGCACTCATGAGTGAGGATGATGAGGCCTTGTGGAAGAGTTTCAACCTCTTCTCCTCGACGAACGTGCAAACAAATGAAGTTGTATTACCACTTTCACTCTCTACCTTGGAAGGTCACATTTGATCCTCCTCTCTAGATACCTCAGAGCCTCCTGCTCCCATTCCTTTGTTGCTTATCACTCCGCTTCTGGGACTAGTTTCCTTGTTCAGGCATTCTGGTTTGCACCGGAGTGTAGGTCTCCGTGGGCGTCGCCCCTCTGTGTATAAATGGAAACCTAAGAGTTATGTGTACAGACATGCGTGGAAACATAACAAGACTAAACATCACTTAATTATGGGATCATATGTTGGTCTGGAGGAGAGTGTGCGCCTATCACCTAGTGGACTTGTGGGTAGGATTTCCTACCGCACAATATGTAAGTGTTCTCTCTCGAATTGGATTACAGGTGCCTGGTTGCCCTTGCTAGGTTATGTCCCTGAGATTATCTCTCTCTCTCTCATGTTTTTTTTGTCTTCTTTTTAATTCACCAGATGATTCACAACGTATATTATATACTTTATAGACTATCAGTGGCTATAGAATTATGCGTAAGAGATGATGGGTAAGAATTGATCCCTCCATGGAATATTTTAGACTTCAACACCTGTGGGTTTTTATTCTCGGCCTATCTCTTCAATATTGGACAAAAAAAGATCTTACTTCCATAGTCAACAAGCTCGGGCGATTTATCAGTTTGGATGATAGTCATTTAAAGGGTTCTGAAAGAAAGATGGCCAGGATCCTGGTGGAGATGGATATACATGCGAGGTTACCGGAGACACTGAATATTATCTGGTAAGGTTGCACGGTGACTCAGTGCTTGGATTACCTCGACATCCCATTTAGATGTACTAGTTGTCGTAGGACTGGACACCTTAGGCATGATTGTACTGGAGAAACTGAAGAAGAAGAATTAAAAGCTTCCTATCTTTGTAAACTCTCTCGGGATGACTCACTGGGTGTTGATTCATTTGATGTGGAGATTTATGATTTTATGGACATAGGAGACTGGTCGACTACGCCAATGGACACTCTCATTGGTAATCTTAAGATGCATTGTCCTAATTTTTATTTTACCCTATTTTCTTAGGAAAGGGATTATTTGGACTCAATTGTTTTCCCGAGAATGGGACCCTTGTGAGCGACCTCGTCTGAACCTTCGAAGATTCCGTCCACTCCTCCTTCACCTTCTGTGGAGCGAGAGACATATTTGACCTTACCTACCCCATAGATGTCGTCATCCTCCTGAAACAGTAGGGCTCCTTCTTTGGCTCCTTGCGGGCTTACCTTACCTACTATCCCTTTTCACTCAACTAGTCTTGCCACCCTTACTGCTACTGTTCTACCCACAAGTAACTCTGAGTTTGTTGGGGATGCTCCCACGGTCTCTAGGATTTTGGATTCTGGCCACACTACTCTCGGGAACATACTTAATGCATAGGATCCTACCTTAGTTGAGACGTTGTTACTAGTTCCTATTCCTACTTATCAGGGTAGATCTCTGATCATCTGAGAGAGCTTGAACTTCCCCACTTCTTCTCCCTGTGAGAACATTGGTGACACAACTGAGAAATACTACACATAGTCTCGCGGTTTGGGGTTGGAAAGTTCATCAATAAAAACCCACGGTGCTTGGAGAAAGGCTTATTCTTATGTTACTCTTCCGACTTCTTACTCTACAAACTCTTCTGACCTTGGGGCGCTTAGAGGCATTAAATCCCTAGAAAGGTCTCGATCATGATACTTCTCTCCCTTAATATTAGAGGGGTGGGAGGCACCATAAAAAAAGGCTTCCCTGAGGAGACTTATTGACAAAACTCTTCCCGGCATCATATTTTTACAAGAAACTCTGGTTGACGAGCAACGAGCTCAGGCTTTCATCAGTAGCTTAAGACTGCAGTGGTTTGTTAGTGGTGTAAGCTCAGTGGGAAGATCAGGTGAGTTACTTGTTACTTGGGATCCCCTTAAGTTTGAGTTGGAACCTTTCTTATGTTGTGACGGTATTTTGATGACAAATACCTATAGTGCAAACAAAACACAGGTTAATCTACTCAATGTTTATGGCCCTTGTACTGACAAGATTACATTTTGGACAAAAGTATCTGCACTTGGCCTTCTGGCTTAACCTAATCTTATAGTTGTGGGTGATTTTAATTTTACTTTATCAGCTGAAGAGGTGTGGGGGGATTCTTCTCTACTAGATCTGAGAACCTTACAATTAAAAGAGATTTTCCTCAACAACAAACTTGTGGATTTATTATCGGTTGTTTCTGTTCCTACTTTGAGGAATGGTATAACTGGTCAGGAGAGTATCTCTAAGAGACTGGACCATGTTTTCATTGTTGAAAATATTCTTCAACTTTTAGAAAGATACAGATCTTGGGTTGAATATCCATTCCTCTCGGACCATGCTCCTATCTTCCTGCAGCTTGATTCATCCTCTCATCGTTCGACTTATCCTTTTAAATTTAATCCGTTGTGGTTACATGACCTAGATTTTGCGCGGCTAGTCACTGAGGTTTGGATTGACCAGTGTTTTCTAAAATAAGTTGACTTACAGAGATGTCTAGCGTGGAAACTAAAACACTTAAAAAAGAAAGTTAAAAGTTGGGTTCATCACTAGAAAATCAATAATACTCTTAAACACTCACAGCTGGAAGAAGGTATATAGTCACTGATCCTGGAACAATATGTGGTAACTAGATCGATCGTTCTTGAACACCAATTAAATACTGTAGACGAGGAGAGGAACATGCTCTTGCTGGTCGAGGAAGCACTTTGGCGTCAGAAGAGCAGAGCTATCTGGATTAAGTGCGAAGAACTAAATACTAAGTTTTTTCACCACTTTTCAAGCTACAGGATAAATCACAAGCATATTTGGCAATCAAAGATGGATACATTTGACTTTATTTCAAGAAAAGACAAGTTGATTCCAGAGGCTTACCATTACTTCAAAAATTATTATAGTGATCCAGGACTTACTAATTTTCATGACCAAGCAACCATCACTAGAATTTTTCCTAGACTTGTTAGTGAGGTGGAGGTCGAACAACTTAATGGAGCTTGTACAAAAGATGAGATCTGGAAAGTTATAAATTCATTCAAAAGGGACAAAATCCCTAGATCCGATGGTTGGACTGTTGAGATTTATCTTCACTTCTTTGAACTTGTTGGTGATGACCTATGGGATCTGGTTGAAGACTCCAGGATCAGAGACGTGGTCAATAGGGCATTAAAATATACCTTCTTGACACTTATTCCTAAGACCAACCTACTGATTTCCTTAGGAAACTAAAATACTATCGCTCTGTGCATCCTTTGCTATAAAATTATTACCAAAATACTAGCTAATAGGATAAAACCTTACTTATCAAGAACTGTCTCTGGAGAACAACTAGGTTTCCTTAAAGGACGTCATATTCTAGATGTCATTGTTACTGCATAGGAAGTGTTACACAACATCAATATAAAAAGCTATAGACACTTATTTTAAAGTTAGATCTCAAACAAGTATTTGATTGTATTAATTGGGACTTCCTGAGATTAATTCTTCTACAATCTAGTTTTGGTCTTCATTTCACGAGGTGAATTATGGGTTGTGTTACTAGTGCGACCATAGTGGTTTTGGTGAATGGGGAGGCATCCCCTTTCTTCCATAATGAGAGAGGTTTGAGGCAGGATTTCCCTATCTCACCCTTACTGTTCATCTTGGCTATGGAAGGGTTGAGCATACTACTAAAAAAAAATCAACAATCAGGGATACTTACAGGTATTAAGGTCTCAAGGATGGTTAAGATAATGCATATTTTTTTCGTGGATGATGTTCTTATTGCGACCAGAGCTGATTCACAAGAATCGATGGAGATAGACTCCATTCTCAAAATATTTTTTCGAGCTTCGGGGCTCCAGATCAATGTCACCAAATCTACTTTACACTACTCGAGGCTTATAGAGGAGGACTTACAAGAATATCTTCTTGTACAACTTTCTAGAGATCTCGGTTGGTCTAAGATATCTTGGTTATTTCCTCAAACGAAATTGTTATAAAGTGGCGGTTTGGCATTGGTTACTCATTAAATTTGAAAAAATAATTGTGCATTGGTGCAATAGGTGGCTAACGCTTGGAGGGTGATTTGCTCTCATTAAATTATTCTTGGAGAACCAGACAGTCTACTAGATGGCACTGGATGTTATTCCAATCACTGTATTAAAAATAATTCGTCAATTGATTTTCACTTTTCTTTGGATGGGTGGTAGTGAAAATAAGCATCATCATCTTTGTCATTGGGATTCTATTGCTAAACCTAAATTGGTGGGTGGTTGGGGGCTGAGAAATATATTTCTATTCAATAAATCTCTAGCGCCAATTCACTCTGGTGTGTGCTGTCATAAGATGGGATTTGGCATCGAGTTATCATTGGTAAATATATTTCACATAGTTTTGTCCCGATTTGGCTCATACATACATTTAACAGTCGAAAAATGCTTCCACGATCTGGAGATCACTACTGAAATATATACATATCATCCAACATTGGTTATGTTGGAAACCTGGATCGGGCCAGACAATCCATATTGGTTGGGATGCCATTCTGGGATTGGGGACTTCTGCATATTTTTCATCGGAGCTCCTGAATAAATTACATGATCATCATATTTATTATCTATTCCAAGCCAAGGGACTTACAGACTAGGGGGCTCTCAGTACCCAATGGAAGAACTACACATACCTGGATCTTTTGGGGGACTTGGCTAATGAATGGAAGCGATATTGTAGGGCACTACTTGGAGCGAGAATACAACTCATGGAACAGGAGGATGTACTTCTCTGGAATGGAGGCATTTGTTCTAGTAACATATCAACTAAGAATTCATATGATGAAATTGCTTCTACCATTTGGATCTAGAAGTGTATAGGTTGGAGGAAGAAACTTTGGCATTGGAATATTCCTTTGAAAATCAAAATTTTTCCCTAGCTAGATGCAACCAATAAGATATTGACATCAGACAATATTTTACATCATTGTTGGGAGGGACCAAATATTTTCCTTCTTTGTCGTTTGAAATCTGAATCTGTTACACATATTGTTATTGACTATACTTTTACTCAACAAGTATTCCTCAGACTCTCTATTTCCCTCAAGCTTCGGTCTACCTGGTTGGGCTCCTCACTCAAGATTTTTTTGGAGGACTGGGCAAAGGAGGAGTCACTCTTTCCACATCTTCCTGCTTTGGTCTACTGAAACGTCTGGTTGGTGCACAATAAGACTATATTTTATCAGATTCCACCTTCTATCAATGTTATCTGCTATAAGACTCTGGGAGGTCTGGAGGGTTTAAAGACATCGAAAGATCCTTCTCCACACTTTTTACAACCTATCTATCAACAAGGTAGGAATATTACCTGGTTTGATGGTGCCTCACAAAACTATGGTCTTCAATGTGGAGCAAGAGGTATGATCAAGCTCACAGAGCATACCAAATTTACTTGGACCTACAACTGTGGTGAGGGTACAAATACCAAAGCTGAACTACTTGGTGCCCGGGCTACTCTTACTCTGGCTATAAGACTTAATATTTTGGATCCACAATTTTTGGACGATTCCATAATTATTATAGAGTGGATTAACAACAGAGGAAAGTTACAAGTCATTTCCTTGGAATGTTGGAAAGATAGAATCTTTGAACTCATTAAAGGCTTTACACAAATCAATTTCACTCATATTTTCAGAGGATTAAATGAGGAGTTTGATCTTCTTTCCAAAAGTGATCTACAAGAACAGGCGGGGAATATGACTTACTACCAATGGATAGATATCCATGTGGGGTCGTCACAACATATATATCTATATTAGTGATCATGAGAGATAAAATACCAAGTCTTTTGTTTTGGCATTTTGTTCAATATATCGATAATAACTTGTTGACATATTTTGTAATGTATTTATAGTCGGAGATCTTATTCTGAGGCATTATTTCTGAGTTGTCGGTCTTGTATATTTAGCCAAATTATCATGTATTTGGGACTGGTGCATTGTCTACAACAAGGAAAGCAGTGAATGTAATGCTGGTTTTTACCATATATTATTAATATAACAATAAATTTTTCTTCTGGAAAATCTACATGGCTATAGGTGTAGGACATAAAACCTTTTTATATTTGACTTTACAGAGTTCAATCTTGAAGAAATATTAGAAGATGGTCTAGTGTTATTGCTAATTTATGAGAAAGATTTGGAAGAAACATTCTACATACCAAATAATTATAAACATGAATGTATTGTGTTCTAATGTTACGTAGGGTATCACAACTGCAAACCTTTGGAAGGATTTAAGAAACATCATCTGAAATAATTATTATAGTTTTGTATGACCTACTTGACTTATTATAGTTAAATTATTACTTGTAATTAGTTTTATAATTAATTTTTATTTTCATGGGTAAGAAAAGATACAAATAAAATAATGAAAAATAATAAAAAACCATATATGCAATTTGTAGATAGAGAAATATATTAATTACATAAAAAAAAATATGGAATCTATTGAAGCCACATGATATGGAATCTATGGAAGTCACACATAATATGGGATATATTGAAGCCACGTGATATGGAATCTTTGGAAGTCACACATAATATGGATTTAAAGAATTTTTAGTGATAAACATTATTAATTAATAGGGATTTGAATTTAAATATATAAATTTGATAATTAGTATAAGATTAAAATAGAAATGTATAATTTGGCCGAATTTAGCTATTAAGACATATATTTTCTCTTTAAAGATTATATATTCAATTATAAAGGGAGGTAGGGTATCTACATGCAAGTAAATTCTTGTTTGCAAATATTTATGTAAAGTTGATAAGTTACCAATAAATTACATTCTTACTTATAAAATAAAATAAAATAAAGAATGTGATGAATTGTATTTCTTAAATTAACTTCAATACCTAATAAAATTTTGAAAAAAAATATTAATATTAAATTAAAACTTAAAATTTAAAATTAAATTGAAAATTTGTTAAAAATGTATTATACTTGATATTCAATTATATTTATGATATGTTTTTATCTTATTATAATAGCTAATATACTAATCATATTTTGATGTTCACTTATATTTTTATGATATCTTTTTATCTTATTATAATAGCTAATATACTAATCATATTTTGACACCTATTTTCATGCAATAGTAGTTTCTGCATTATATTTACCACCTTATAGATATAATTTTTTGGATGTACCATATGATATATGTGGTTATATAAATTGAAGTAATAATATATGAACTTAAATAAAATATGTTTAAGAGAAATTTTATAAGCCTAGACAATTTTTGTATCAAATTTTATGTGTAGAAATCCCAAATATGATTTATTGGAAAAAACCATGGTCACAAGTGCTTTTTGTATGATTGAATTTTCTTATTGTTGGAAAATGGAAAGTTCATTATTAGTCTCTGTCGTAGGCGTAGAGGGATTATAGCAGTCGATAAATCATTGACTGCATATTACTTTGTCCTTTGACCTGAAATATTTGCACAATACCTATTGTTGGAGCTATGGAAATAAAAGCATATATTTTTATATAATAAAAAGTAACATATATGTACTGATCTGATTGGATAAGAGATTGGAGATCTTATTGCCATCTTTTCTATTCCCAATGTACTATATGGCAACATATCCAAAGTTTTTCTCGTAGCTAGTATGTTTTAATCATATATTTTTCCTGTATCTTGCTTCAAGGTTGATTAATGCTATCATTAGTTCGAATGTTTGTCTTATCATTTTCTGCTACCCGAATATATCTGCAAGTTTTGATATCCAAGCTTTGTAGTGATTGAGAATTCCATAGTTTATAGCATCTTTGGTGGATGTATATTTCTTGAAATGTATTGACACTTATTCCGAGATGCGTCAATAGGACTGACTGCGTAAATGTTCACATGACGTGACGTTCTGCAACACCCCTGAAAACTTAAATGTTTGTATTCTGCGATGTGCTTAGACAACCTGAGAGTCTTAAATGTTTATGTAAATACGGTTCTCGGAGTACATTTTTCCTCAAAATTTTCTATACAGTTACAGTGAATTTGCACTTGATTGTCTACCACCAGTTCAATAGCCATTGTATGTTTCATCCATGTTCTGCCATTGAAGCTACATACATTGTTTACTGGTTCAGTGATTGCTTCTTCTTTGTTGATTTGTCGGTTGCTGCCATTGTATGCTTCATCCTCGTAATTGTTGAGGCTACATACATTGTTTACTGGTTCGGTGAGTGGTTCTTGTTCAATGGTTTCTCAATTGTTGCTTGTTGTTGTTTCGCTGGTGATTCGAGTTGTGCTTCTGCATTTCATCATTTCAGAGTAAGTTTCGATGCAGTGGTTTCATTTTGCATTCCTTGTTTGTTGTTTAGTTTGTAGTTTGCAAGTAAGAATGTTTTCTTATTTGTAGTCGCATGTTCCTTGTGTGTTTCCGGTTCCTTTTCTATTTTGGTTGCAGTTTCGTAATCGTTGGAGATACATATGTTGTTCACTGCCTCGATGGTTCTTGTTGGTTCATTGGTTCCCGGGTTGTTGGTTCTGTTTGTTTGGCTGGGGTTTGTGCTTTGGGGTGTTGGGGGTGCAGTTCAGCCTCTTCGTGCTTTCTCTCTGGTTTGGTCCTTGCTAGTTTATTTTCTTTGATTCGGCCTTGCAGGGTTGGGGTGCAGCGGCGGTGGTTGGAGCTTCTTCTTTTTTTGGATTGTTATTGTTTTGTTTGGGGCGCTTTACGGTGTTCAGCCCCTGCACCCATCAGTGGATATGAAGTTGTTTTATTTTCCATGCCTGCCGAAGTCGAGATCTGTTATTCTGTGAGATTTTCCTGGTGATGTAGTCCTGCCATGAAAGAAAATAGTTGCATGCAAAATTGTTCGATGATTACATGTGAAGTTACAATACCTGATGTTTTTTTGTTGGAATAAAGAATATGTATGCAGGGTACATTTATAAACCATGTATGGTCAGATGTGTGGATATGACATGACATGTCCTTTCTCCTCTACATAGACTGGTGTGCATAGGATGCAATTTGTGTTGTTCTTGACGTATGATATGTGCAAGAAAGATTCTGCAAGATTATATTTTCATGTCTGGAAGCATGTGTGGGTAATTAGCCATGAAAAACTGAGAACTTGTATCGTGTGCACAATAGTCTGTGTAGAGGATAAAGAACATGGCTAGAGGGCATATGTGGATAAATTCTGAGGGAAAAGAAGAAATGGTTTAGCTGTGGCCATGCAGTTGCGTGATATTTTGTGCCTTGTAATATATTTTGGCCAGGGAAAATAATTGTACATGTTTATAGCCATGGATAGAGAAGCACAAAGGTTAATGTTTCTGCCTTTGTAGACTATTCATTGAGTCAGTTTTACTCTATGTACATATTGCTTGTTCTCCGTTGAATACCAGCTTCCATTGATGTTCATTAAATTTTGTGGGTTCCCAAATTAAAACAAACAGAGTAGATGGAGAAAAGAAGAGAGTCTTGACTGCATCGGTTGAAGAGGATATAGAAAGGTGCATGCTCATGCTATTGTTTCATATTGCGCTATTTTGTATTTCATTTATGGTCTGGATATGTGTTAAGATAGTTGCGTGCCTTCCTACATGGTAAGTTTTCTTGGTTTCATATGTTTATTCCTGCATACTAAGCTAGTGCATGTCCATTGTGTTTGTGTTGCATTGTTGCATTTAAACAAACAGAATGGCTGGAAAGGATGAAGGACTCTTTGGTGGGTAAATAGACCTGTTTCTTTTTGTTTTACATGTCTATTTTCAAACTAACTTGCCTTCCTGTCGATTGCATCTTTTGCATTGCTGCCTTGGAAAAAACAGGTTGCTTGGATAGGGCGATGAATTCTTCTGTGCAGCAGCAGAGGGTTCTGTGGTACAATCTTCTAAAAGGTATACCAAGTGTGTTGGAATATTAAAGATACAAACCGAGTGCGGGCATTTAATATAGAATGCATATATTTGCTTAGTCCTGATGTCCATATGAAAATTCTTGCATCAGAAAAAGTTGGACTAGTGAGATGGCCATGAGCAGTCAGTCATCCCAGACATCGGTGGACCGACAAGGACAAAGGTAAAGATGCATGCACTCTGCTCTTACTATGTTTACTAGACAAATTTCTCGGTCTATATATTCATCTATGGCATGGTGAATATGATGATGCCATCTACAGTACATGGTTTGCATCTCGCAAGAAGTATCAACAAGTACGAGCAAGACACTGAACCTGTTGCATGTTCCGTAGACTAAGAGGTGTCGTTGCGAAACTATGGCTCCATAGTTCATCAAAAGTATGCATGTACTTGTAGCACACTACCATTCACTTTAGTTTTCCTATTCAAAAAATGTCTTTAGGTCTAGAGTTATGACATCCAAAGTACTGTCAATAGAGGCCTTGAACAACTTCCAAACTAGACAGGTGTTTGTCGGGGACATAATGGTTGGCTATACCACCTACTTGGACAAGGCAAACAAAAGTAGACCCATTATGCATGCTGATATGACAGACAAGGATGCCATGATGACAGTCACACTGATTGTTCCTCCACAACTTGTCCAGAAAAATGCAGAAAAGATATTGCTGCGTAATGGGATATCCATTACAAATTTTAATATATTGTCAAAAACAGTATATGAACGTGGTGATTGCAATCGAATTATTTCGGTCAACAAAAAAAGCATTGTGGAAAAAAATCCTCCTATTTGTTCAGAATACCACTTCCTCTTGGACTCGACTATTAGGCAACTTGCACAGAGCACTGATATTTACCCAATGGGAACGATTGGGGCTGCTATCACATTGGCCAAGAAATTTGGGTCGCAACACATTCTCCATATAAAGGATGGAGATTCGGACAATGAGAAGGCAATGGTACCACTTTTCATATTCATTTTTGTTGTTTACTTTCACTTCTGCATGTATGTCGAATAAGTTACAAAAATATTACACTGTTCCATGTTGCAACTACAATTGTTTGATATGTATTTAGATTTGTTTTCCTCAATAGAACAACAATTGCATAGAAGGAAAATTCCACTTATGATGTTCAAACATATAACAAAAAAGAAGGATTCTAGAGAAACGATCTTTCGGACAACCCATTCAATGTTTGTAACAGAGTTGCGAGAAGATATAGTAAAGGATATATGGAGAAGCTAGCTAGCTCTACAATTGTTGGGCGTATACATTTACAAAATAATCTTCACTTTGCTTATAGAAATAACTTTCAACAAATTTCGGCAGCTGTTAAATTTTTTTTTTTTGTTTTAAAGGGGAGGGTGGGATGAAGTTGTGTATTATATTTTTCAATGTATTAATTCCTTTTCTAGCATTCCCAGTTTGAAGGTCTTTTAGTTGTAGCCAATGTGTACTCGACCCCCTTTGAGCCTGTTTGTGAAAAATGCCATTTCGTTGCCTCTGCCTCCGCTTTGATAACTGATGATACGATTGATTGTCTACGATGCGGTGAAAAATGTCCATATATTTATCGAAATTTCCTCAGTGGTGTTATTCAAACCGTGGGAAACACAACCGTGCATTGTATGATCAGGCAGCCACTGTTACAAAATGTGCTTCCTAAGTTGGCAGAGTTGTCTTCTGAAACATATCTATAGAAAAAGGCAAGCAATGTCTACATGCTGCGACAGCTTCGGATACAAAGCAAATTCACCTTAAATGATGACAATGCAATTTTTCATATCGGTTGAAAAGGGGAAAAAAATAAATTATATGAAACTTTGAGAGGAAACGAAAATACCTCATGTCTCTCTGTAATATTTGTTCAACATCCAGATGAAAGTTCGTTTCAACAGAAAACAAATGCGGTGACGTCTTTTCTTTGTATATCAAATTGTTTGGTGCAAAGCTTGATGGGTTCTACTCTATGGAACCTTCTGGGAACTTTCTTGTGGACTGTTTAAAGTATGGTTGGTTCTTGGTTATCTGCTTTGTCTGTCAATTTGTATACCCTGGAACTCTAGTTGTTCCTTTGAGGACACCGAACAGTATAATTGTTTTTTTTTAGCCAGCTGGGATGCAGATCTGCCTGGTAATTTCTATGGCGTTGTGACGCAACTGTACTATCACTTGCTTTAGCATATTTCCTTCATTGATGAACTTGGTCAAACTATTGTTCTTAAATAATTTGAAATCAACGAATATATAGTGTCCGAACTGCAACTATCCTCACATACAAACAAGAGGCTCTTAAAATACAAATTGGTCGTTGTTTTTACATTTTTTCTTATTCGATGAAGTTAGTCAGATTAATATACTGGAATAATTTGAAATCAACGAATATTTAGTGTGTGAAATGCAATTGTGCTATCATATGAACAACAGGCCCTTAAAATTCAAATTGGTCCTTGTTATGCTTGCGGTTATAGAATAAAAAAAATAAAATCTTTTCTTTCCTTGATTCTTTTAAGAATAAGCGATTTAACATCCTTTAATAATTTAATGCGCCAGCTCTCAAGTCCATATGTCAATCTGTATATGGCGGATCTTCGAATGCTATTCGGAGGACAAGGAACAATGAAACTGCAATGTTTCCCCAGGCAGCCCATAGGTTCCTTTGTCAATTTGTATATCGCGGAGTTGTGGGTACCTTTTGTACAACATAGAACAATAAAATCCCAATTTTTAGCCTGCGAGCCCGAACAAAAGAGGCCCATTTTTTAGCCCACCAGCCCCACAACCCCCAATAAAAAAAAATTGTTAAATATGAAATACATACATAATTGTTACGGGAGAATAAAAGTGCAATGTTCAACGAACCAACTCGATTCCTCTTGTCAATTTGTATATGGTGGAAGTCTGAATGCTATTTCTAGTAGAGGGAACAATGGAGACTCTATTTTCAGCCCGCCCGACCGCGAACCCACCATCCAAAAACTGCCTAAAAGTGCAATGTTCAGGCAACCAGCCTGCGTCCTCCTGGCAATTTGTATATCACAGAAGCCTGGGTGGTATATCTAGGAGAGGGAACAATAGAGACTCTATTTTCAACCCGCCAGGCCGCCAACCCGGAATCAGAAAACTGCCCAAGTATGGAATGAGGAATCCGCATATGATGTATAAAATCTCATTCCATAGTTAATATAGAGACTATGTCCACAAGTCCGATTGTCAATTTGTATATCGCGGAAGTGAAGATGCTATTTGTAGAACACAGAACAATAGATACTTAATTTTAAGCCCGCCAGGTCACGAATCCACGATCCAAAAAGTGCTCATGTATGGGATGATGGATCTACATATGTTCTAGAACAATGTGTTTGTACAATGCGGAACAATAGAGGCCCAATTTCCAACCCATCAACCCCAGAGCCCCCGATAGAAAAAAATCGATAATTATGAAATTGATACGGAATCGCTACGGGGTAGTAAAAGTCCAATGATCAACGAAGCAACCCAAGTCCACTTGTGAGTATGAGGGTTTCCCATACTTAATTTTTAGCTTGCCTGGCCATGAACCCACGATCCAAAAAATGCCCATCTATGGAATGAGGGATCCGCATATGTTCTAGAACAATACAAATGCATTGTAAATACAAGCAGCTCGCAACTCCTCCTATCAATTTGTATGTCATGGAAATATGGGTGCTATTTGTAGGAGACGAAATAATAGACACTATTTTCGGTCGGCCAGGCCGCGAAACCACGATCCAAAAACTGCCTAAGTATGGAATGAGGAATCCGCATATGTTGTATAAAATCTCATTCCATACTTTATATAGAGGCTATGTCCACAATTCGGTGTGTAAATTTGTATATCGCGGAAGTGTAGGTGCTATTTGTAGAAAACAGAACAATAGATACTTAATTTTCAGCCCGCCAGGCCACCAACCCACAATCCAAAAAGTGCCCAAGCATGGAATGAGGACTCTGCATATGTTCTACAACAATACAAATGCAAAGTCCAGCCAAGCAACCCGTAGGTCCGCATATGTTGTAGAACAATGTATTTGTACAATGCGGAACAATAGAGGCCCAATTTCCATCCTGCCAGCCCCAGAGCTCCCTGATAAAAAAAATTCGCTAACTATGAAATTGATACGGGATGGAAACGACACAATAAAAGTCCAGTGTTCAGCAAAGCAACCCGAATCCACCTGTCAATTAGTATGCAATTAGTTATTCTCATATGCTGTATAAAATCTCATTTCATACTTTATATACAGACTTTGTCCGCAGTTCCGCGTGTCAATCTGTTTATCGCGGAAGTGTGGGTGCTATTTGTAGGATACAGAACAATAGATACTTAATTTTCATCCCACCAGGTTGCAAACCCACGATCCAAAAAGTGCCCAAGTATGGAATGAGGGATCCACATATCTTCTAGAAAAATACAAATGCAATGTTCAGCCAAGCAGTCCGTAGCGACTCATGCCAATTTATATGTAGCGGACATCTCCAGAGCCCCCAATAGAAAAAAATTGCTAACTATGAAATTGATACGGGATCGCAATGGGACAATAAAAGTCCAATGTTCAACGAAGAAACCCGAGTCCACCTATCAATTTGTATATCGTTGAAATCTGGATGCTATTTGTAGGCGATGAAACAATAGACTGTTTTTGGTGCACGAGGTCACCAATGCGTGCTCCAAAAACTGCCTAAGTATGCAATTAGTGATCTGCATATGTTGTGTAAAATCACATTCCATATTTTATATATAAATTATGTCCATAGGTCTGCATGTTAATTTGTATATCACGGAAGTGTGAGTGCTATTTGTAGGATACAGAACAACAGATACTTAATTTTCAGCCCGCCCGCCCATGAACCCGCAATCCAAAAAATTTCCCAAGTATGGAATGAGGGATGTGCATATGTTGTAGAACAAAACAAATGCAATGTTCAGCCAAGCAGCCCGTGGAAACTCGTGTCAATTTGTATGTCGTGGAAATATCAATTTTATTTGTAGGACAGGGAACAATACTCTTTTTTCTACCTGCCATACTGCAAACCCGTGATCAAAAAACTGCCTAAATATGGAAACAGGGATCTGCATATGCTCTATAAAATCTCATGTCGATACTTTATATAGAGTCTCATCTACGCAACTCCTGCTATCAATTTTTATATCGCAAAAATCTGGGTTCTATTTGTAGGAGATGGAACAATAGAGACTCTATTTTCGGCTTGCCAGGCCGCGAATCCATGATCCAAAAATTGCGTAAGTATGGAATGAGGAATCTGCATATGTTGTATAAAATCTCATTCCATACTTTATATAGAGACTATGTCCAGAAGCCCGCTTGTAAATTTGTATATCGCGGAAGTGTAGGTTCTATTTGTAGGACACAGAACAATAGATAATTAATTTTCAACCCGCCTAGCCGTGAACCCGCGATCGAAAAAGTGCCCAAGTATGGAATGAGGAATCTGCATATGTTCTAGAATAATACAAATACAATGTTCAGCCAAGAAACCCATAGGTCCTCCTGTCAATTTGTATATTGTGAAAATGTCATTGCTATTTGTAGTACAGGGAACGAAGAATCCGCATATGTTATAGAATAGTACAAATGCAATGTTCATCCAAGCAACCCATAGGTCGTGTTGTCAATTTGTATATTGTGGAAATCTGTGTGCTATTTGTAGGACACGAAACAATATTCATTATTTTTTCAACCCGCCGGTCCCCGAACCCACGATCAAAAGAGTGTCGAAGTATGGAATAAGCGATCTGCATATGCTGTATAAAATATCATTTCTATACTTTATATAGAAACTTATCTCCACAACTCTTGCTATCAATTTGTATATCGCGGAACTGTAGGTGCTATTTGTAGGGCACGAAACAAAAGAAACTCAATTTTCAGTCGGCCAGGCCACGAACGCGCGAAACAAAAAGTGCCCAAGTATGGAATCACGGATTCAGATATGTTCTATACAATCTGATGTCCATACTTTATAAAAGTACATGTTTAACCAACCAACCCACAATGTTGAACCAACCAACCCACAACTCTACCTATCATTTTGTATCTCACAGAAGTGTAGGTGTTATTTGCAGGACACAGAACAATAGAGGCTCAATTTTCAGCCCGCCAGGCCGAGAACCCGTCCATCGGGCAAAGAACCGTCGTGCCTTCATGTCTCCTAGGTATATATTCTTTCATTTTTCTTTTGTAACCTGCCTGAACGCTTTCCATATGCAATAATTAATCTTTAATGCTAGTAGCCATCCTGCAACAATCGTTACAGTTGTCATTAATGTATGGAATTTCAGAGAAGATTTGTCATTGGTACGAATTAAACTAAGATTTGCGCACAAGCATGTTATCCTTTCCAAGTATTCATTTCAAAGGCAACACAATCTTCTTTTTTTTTGTCTGCCGACAGGTTGGTGCTTTTAAGAAATTTATGATTCTTAATGTCTTTTCACCGTCACCACCACCTTCGTACTTTTTTCTAATTATGCAATTAGTGAGATGTGATGGTCACAACTCATTACGCATGAACCCTGGAAATTGTCATTGATCAACGAAAGGGTCGAGGAGATATTCCATTTATACGCATTAAACCAAACTTTTTGGAGGCTTATATTATCCCTCCTCGATTTTCATTTGAAACATCGTCTCGAGCAAACAAAAATTCTTAATAACTTGTGGCGACAGTTCTCTCCACACACAGTCAACACATTAGGACATAATGGCCACAAGTTCCACTATTCCAGGGCATATTCTTACTATTCATCTCTCTCCGACCACGAGAAAAAAATGAGATGGTCCCTTGGTACACTGAGAGATATATTTCAACCCAAAAAATTCGATGCCAACCTTGGCTTCTCAGAGAACCTGCCCACTTGCAGTCATGCCTATCACATAACTTTTTTCCATGAATTCCAAGATAGAAGAAGATGATCTGATGGACGATGATACGGTAATGGATGGTGGCAATGCAGAAAATATTCCCACTCCCTGGCCCAAATTGAAATGAACCATAATGAATGGACCTTCCCGGCTCGGTGATCGCAATCATGAAAAAGCCAAAAGGAGTTTCAGAAAAAAAAAAAAATGGACAATGAACGCAACAACCACTTTGCACCGCCAAAGTACAAATTCCAGACTTCCAAATTAGTCTGTTCTAGGTGGAAGAGTTTGACTGTAAAGCAATCATATGTTGATGCTTCCAGAGATATATTTCAAGCCAAAAAAATATTGTTTAACATTTTCGGGTATCGGGTGCAAAACTTTTGCTGCTACAACGCATTTTCCTACTAGTCATCTCCTTCTGCCCAAAATGGACTAATTTGGGCCTCTGTAATTGCACGTGCAAGTTGTACTGCTGAATTTTTTTCGACTATGAAGAGCCTGTTTCAACTAAGGGCTATTCCACTTGCCCTGCAACCATTTTCGTCTTCTTCCTCAGGAAAATCTTCTGAAAAATATCAATTTTAGCATAGGATGATTAATCGAGGAGAAAACTCCAAGGATCTTGCATACTGCCAAACCCGTGCCTGTGTTTGTTGCAGATACCTTCAATGTTTTCAACTGAAGAACTGGATCCAATTTCTAAGCATAGATGTATAGTACTTAATACTTTTCTTATTTTTTTAAATGGATTTTCTATTACGAAATTTTTGCCTTGGACTCTTCATCTCTGCCACTTTTCTGGGTTTCACGCATGTTCTAATTGGCATACTTCGGTGCTCTCATACTTCTTCAATCTTTTGTTTACTGATACCAATGTAAAATGTTCCAACAAAATCGTTCTTCTTGTTTCTAGAGATGCAATTATTAAGTTTTCATGCTAATTAGTACAAAACAAAGTTCACTACTTCAGTTGGTATGTTACAGTCATGGAATAATGTATCAAGAACATAACTGCACACGCACGTTGCAATAAAATGTAATCTTCAACAACGCATTTCCTGATAACTAGTAGATCATGATTTTGCAACAATGGGGCTTCTTTGAAACCAATTCGCACTTACGAAAAATGTCTTCCGCCTTTCTATTTTCCCAATTCACGCGTTTCCAACCACTGCTTCCCCTTTCTTTAAATTGACCCTCTATTGTTCCCTGTCCCACAACTGCCACCCAGAGTTCTGCCATATAGAAATTGATAGGAGGACTCCACTGGCTGCATCAACATTGCACCTCTACTTTTCCAGGACCTCCAAACAACATTTGTATCTCTGCTATATACAAATTGACAAATATACAAATTTTCAACCGTTCTTAGATCATGCCCTTTTCCGTATTACGGTCGACCTATCATGCCCTTTTCCGTATTAAGGTCGACCTATCATGCCCTTTTCATGATTTCTTCCGTTTTACACATTTTTCACTCAAAAATTCTGAAACATGAAATTTTACCCTTTTCCGTATTACGGTCCACCTATCATGCCCTTTTCCATGATGCACATTTTTTGCACTGAAAACTTTCGAGAAAAAAAATTTAGCCATCGATTCCTTGCATATTTACTGGAACTATTGTCAAACCATTTTGAATCCCATCTGTCCGCTTTCCATACTTCGCCATTTGTTCAATTTTTTTTTGGGAATCGTCCCTTTGTCGGGTTGAAGAAATATTCAATTCGTAGTCATTGTTTCCTGTGCCAACGTCCTTTTAGAATTAGCATTTGGCAATTATATATAATATATTATTTCTATGCATGCAATTAGCAATTTCCCTATTCCATACTTAGCCAATTTTCCAAAATTCCGCAAATATACAAACCAATCGCTGAACTCCCCTTTCATGATCTCTTCCTGACTATCCCTGTAACCCTTTTTTGAATCACGTCCAACCTTTTTTCAGAACTTTCCATTCTTTCCTTTCTCTCCTCCGTCTCCATTACCTTTGCACTTCTCTACAATAAAATAAAATATAAAGTTTTATATATATATAGACATATCTTGTTTCTAAATATGGAATTACTGGCATTTAATTCTAACAACCCATCATGCAGAAACTGTATATATTGTCATTGATGGGAGAAAGAGCCAAGGAAATCTCGTATTCATGTGCATTAAACCAAAATTTGCGGGTATATTATATTGTCCCTTCCGAGTGTTCATTTCAAAATCATGAAATCCCTTTCACACCGCGTGGCCTTCGCACGTTCAAGAAACCTCCATTGCTTAAATGCTCTGCGTTGTACCCACCACCTTTGCATTTCTAAATATGCAATAAATAAACTTTACTCCTAACAGTTCATCATGCACCACCAATACCGATTGTCATTAATCAACGAAAGGCTCGAGGAGCTTTCCCATTCATAAGAATTTAACCAAGATTTAGCAAAAAGTTACATTATGCATTGTGATTGTTCATTTAAACCATCATCTGCAGCAAAGCAACCTTCTCATAAACCTATGGCATCAGTTTTGCACCATTTTTGTGGAGATACAGTGAACATCGTCGGTCGTCATGACCAGAACTTCCACTGGTCCAGGGCATTTTCTTATTACTCAACCTCTACCTCAGAGAACCAAGTAATTTGGACCTCCGGGATTGCTCATGCAGGTTGTGTCCCTGGGGTTTTTTACTATAAGGACCTGGTCTCTTGGTGCGCCGATAAATTTATCGCAGAGAAAAGAATTATTCCACTGCACGACCGCTCTTCTGTTTCTTTGTCACCTCAGCTCTTCTGGCAGATGATGAAATTGCCCGAGCCAACATTGATGTTCAAAGGAGAAGATTGCAAATAGTTTCTAGCAAATCATAATAACGGATTGGACCTCTTGCCCCTTTTTTTGGAAAACCTGGATCTTGTTCCTGAAGATATTACAAGCATGCAGGTTGGTTCATTTAAAAATCCTTTTCGCGAAATTGCCTGGCTATTTACAAGAATAACAAGACAGGAATCCACAGCTACTGTTTCCCACATGACTCTTTACATTTTGTATTTCACAGTCAACGAACAAGCCATTTTTTATTAGGGAAGGATAATTTCTTATGAAATCTCTTCCCAATTGTCAAGCTACAAAATGGGAAAGAAATTTAATATGTCATCCTATTTAGTTGTTGCAATAGCACATTCCTGTCGATTTCCGCAACTGTCTCTGTCCAAGAATGTCAACTGTGATTTGCACCCAGTAACGTTATGGTACCAGGCCTTGTGGAAGCAAAAGGCTTCCCATTGTTTTTATGAGGTTTTTAATGGCTTCCTGTCTGTTTTCAAACTTTTCTTGTTAGGAGAAAATGCTCCCCGCTTATCTGAACATGCAACTAATTTTTTGGACATAAAGGGAACAATCCAACATTTGGATAATTACACTGTCATAAGAATTTTTGGCTCCATGGAACAACCTTCTCTCCTTCCATGTCACATTACGGACATAATTTTTATTGCAGAAGTAGCACGTCAATACAACTATTGGTTCCATATATTCCAAAGGAAGAAAAAAAAAAGTTCATTCTTATGCCTTCGAAAATAGGGGAGTTCATGTTGAAAAACGTCAACAAATTTGACGATTTCGTAGCACATTTTAGTATCTCCAACCTCAGATATGCTGAACACATAAAAGGATTCTACCCCTATGACACTTTTAGACAACATTTACATTCACTTGGCCTCGACGATTTTTTTGTAAATAAACACCTGCCAAAAAACAGAGGCAGTCACGGGCCTTCCTTTGATGCCGATGACATAAAGACAATACAAAGTTGCACCAAATTGTACACGCAATAGGGGAAATACCCCAGTGACAAGAGTGTTCAATCCACAAATACCACTCCAAAAAGTACAACATCCCGGAGCATCGCTCGAATGGCCCATCACAACAAAAAAGAAAGCCATAATTCTTCAAACGAAGGAGGAGATAACGACCCTCCTCACTCTAAAATTAATAGTTCTCACAAGATTCCAGTGGAGAAAAAGAGAAGAAAAAATGTGGGGCAGGCAGAAGACCTGGTAATTCAGAGTGAGAACATGGAAATTGACACTGATTCGGATACCATGTTCCCCTACTTTGATCAACCCAAGGACGCCATCCACCATAGCCATCCAATGGAAATATATGTTGCCCAAAATTTTGACGAAGATGAATCCTTTGTGTTCCAGAGCATTGTTTTTGATAGCCGGAACAAAAAAATGATATTTCAGAAAAAAAAAATGCTAAAAATATCAAAGGCAAATCTTGTTTAGAGGTTGACGTTGCCAACATGTGGTTGTCTCAAATCTATCAACTTCACAGTGCCACTGGAGAAGCACTTCATGACTCCATTGAATGCATGGAGACCCAAAATGCTAGACTGAAGGACCAAGTCAAGGAATTGGAAGACGCTTTCTTTCCTATGCCATTTCTTGTCGATCCTTTGGAAATAGCCATGCCTGGCACCCCTACACCCAATGTAAAAGCACCCTCCACCCTGCTCGCATACTGTAAAGGATATGTGGAAAAAAATATCACAAAAAGAATGGAACTGGTTACCGATGCCTGGAAAATATCACAAACCATCGCTTCCCTTGGAACCAGGGCACATATCTTGCTCGAGCTTTTACAAGTCGAATTAAAAGATGAAGAAAATTTCTTCTTAAAAATGGTCATCCCTTTTGGCAAGATTGTCAACAATATGAAAGAAACAAAAAGAAGAGAAGAAGATCTTCCATCCAAAAACCAAATCGGCCAATTGAATGCATGTTGGAAAGAAAAAGCAGACAACCAGTGTCTCATTGTTCAGTCATGTGAACAAGTCATATCGAAGAAAGATAAATTATTCACAAAGTTGTCAAATATAGACTTAGCCAGGAAAACAAATGACTTCCAAGACCCCCTCTTAATCGCAAACTCCTTGCCCTTAACCAAAGAAGAGTTCGATAAACAAGTTGCTATGTTGAAGACCTTCTCTCTGGAAACTTTTTACAACATCCTTCAATTTGATCAAACTCACGTCCATGACTAGCTAGTCAAATATGCAGTACAAAATGAGGCAATTCATTAGGCTCTCTCTAATCTCTCTATCGACTTCCAGGAATTAGAAAATGATCTTTTCAACATCAAGATCTAGAATGATATCAACGTCGCCCCAATGAGAGCGTACATTGAATAATGGGTTGAAAGGTAATTGAAACAGTTCGCCAACGAAAGACAATAGGAAGTTGCCAACATTCCAACAGCTGTTGAGAACATCCTTGAAACCATAGTCGTCGTCAACATCAATGAAAGGGAAGTCACAAGAAAATATCCAAAGCGCTCATATGTATCCTCAATGTAAGTTTACTCATCCCATCTTTCTTTGTTTCTCAACCCAGTTATTCCGCTTTCTTAAATAAACATGTATAGACAAACAATTATACCTTTCCATTTATTTTCTTTTGTAGTTGTTGCACTCTATCTTCTTTCCACAATCTTGTTTCTTGTAAATATTTCTCTAATGGTTCCCGGGAGCCCCGATCCCAGTCTACATGACAAACGCATTGAAATTCCAGTTTATATGTAACACACTTTGTTTTTTTTTGTATATTTCAAAATTTGCAGTGGTATGTAACAAACTTTTATTTTCTGACAGATTTCAAATAAAAATGCATCTAAATTTTTATATCCTAAAGACTCTACTCTTATTTTTCAGCACTCTGTATAACAAATGCATTTATTTTTTAATATGTTAGACTTTTATTCTTATCCTTCAACAGTCTGTATGGCAAATGCTCACAAATACATTAAATTTTTTATATTTCTTATCTCCTATTAATTTATGTCATCATATATTTTTATCTTTCACTAGTCCACATTGAAAATGCATTTAAATTTCCCAATTTAATCTTGCACTGTCAACAATTTTTTTACTTTCTTATATACTTTCAAAAAAAAAATGTTTGCTATATACTTTCCAAAATTAGATGGTGCTCGGCCTGCCAACCGTCATTTACTTTTGCCCCATCTTCCAAAATATGCACCTTGCACACAACATTTCCCTCATATACATTTTTCACCAAACACTTTGTTTCATTTACACTTTGACCCCATTTTTCAAAATTTGCTTTCTAACCTACTTGGCAGGGACTCCGCTGCCATGCAGCCTTGTTTTTACTTTGTTTTTTAATTGATATTTTTTTAATTTATTTTATTTTTTATATTTAGGATTTTCATATTTATTTTTTAATTTATATTTTAGATTTTTAATTTAATTCATTTTTGTATTTAATATTTTTACATGGAATGAAATAATATAATATTTTATAATTTCACTAGAGTTCTAATTTAAAATAAAAAAAAATTAATCTAGATTTCTCACTTTTTTATATTTTTTTAGATAATTTCCCCGGTATGAGGATACTCCCTTTTCCATATAATAAGGTTGCATGGAAGCATTACCTATCACCCTTGCAAGAAAATTAGTTAAGGTTAGTTGATGTTTACACCTAATATCTAGTCTTGGGTTTTTAATTCACCATGATCACAAATGTGGTTTTCATTTATTTCTCTGGTCACTTGCAATCAGTACATATCGGCCTAGCCTGAGATTGTCTATGTCGATTGGATGTTGAATAATGGATACGGTTAGATTTCTTCACTGATTCTTGGAAAAACGTGTACGTCACATGGATATGCATCTCGATCTGGAATTGGAATTAGAACATAAATGGGCATGGGATATATAGTGTGGTGAGGATACTAGATTTTGAACATACGCTTAATATAGGCACCAAAAAGAGGAGACTATGTAACCCTTAGGGGTTAGAGGTAAGCCAACCAATATGGGGCTAGCATCTACAAGGATTCAAAGGAGATTATGTTGCCTCTTATATAATCACATGCCAAAACATATTAGGTGCCAAAACTTGTGAGAATTAAATTAATTTATCAATTCCAATAAATATGTTGTTAACTCTACAATAAGACATCCAATTCAACAACCAATGAGATATGAAATAAATAATTTTAGATATTAAAAAAAAAATAAAAAAAAATCGATTTGTAAAATATAATTTTGAAAGAATTATGTAAATGTATGTTGAAAGGAGAAGTAATGTGCAATCAAAGAAATATGGAAGGTGGCATGACCCCATAGGAATGCCTGAATAGATCTTGCGATAGTTCACCTCCTAAGGGCATGCAACAACTATGGTGGTTCTTACTTGATTTCTTGGCACACCAAGAATACTTTGTCCTAACTATGCCTTTTCACCCAGAGCATACCCATACTCTATTCTAGGCTACTAACAAGTCACACTCCTACACTAGTAAAACTCTTGCTTACTTAGATAATTTTTAACGCGTTTAACACTTAGTCTTATTTAAGCATGCATCCATGAACATGAAAATCCAAGAGAACAACTGGAGAACAAAAACAAAGACAAACACATAAATAGTTCAGGTGACACAAACCATTCCTAACACCCGACTAAGTCTTTGTTATTAAGAAACAATTAAAAATGAGAACTACCAGCTCAATTTACAATAGGGCAGAGTAAAACATCTCTCCTTACCTCACCAAGAATCTCAAGAATAGATTCATCCAACCAATACTTTCTGTCGCAACCATCCCTGCAACCACATGTGGTGCACCTCAAATGTGCCCAAAACCATAGACTTGTTGTCCCTTCGTTTTCACAGACTTTCACCAAGATAACATATATTTCAGTTTCACCTCACACATGCCTCCATAGAACAATGTATTCAAACTTCCCCAAAATATTTCAAAACTTCCAACTCTTGGCTACTTGTCTTCCATCTTGGAAACTCTTCCTTAGCTCATTATCGCAAAATTACCTAAGAATTTCTCTCGAAATCTCTTGTCAAAAATGTTCTATGCCTTCCTTGGCTGTGTGCCCTTGCTTTTATATGGACTCCAAGAGTCACTTATGCAAAATGTTATGTCTCTTCGATGGATCATGCCCCTTTGTGAATCCAAACTCAACTGACTCGTTGCACCCTTCTGTGGACCCAATGCGCCCATCCAAAGCCCACACATCCATCAACAATTCGTTCCTTAGACTAAAGCATGCCTTTTGACGGCACCGCACTCCTCGGAGCACGATCGCCCTCACCAGGACCTTCTCTTCCCTCAGCCCGAAGAGTGTCAATACTCTTCTATCTCCCAATCGGAAGATCTGCACCCACAGTTTACTCTGCGCAATCCTCCTTTTCTGTACTTGGAGGATCGAAACTTTGCAGCTTCGAAGTTCTCAGATGCTCAATGTCCTCTCGAGTCCCCGAGACCCGATGTGTCAGTCTCGCTGACTTTCTTACTCCGCTATCAGGGCTTTGGTCTTATCGTGTCTTCGCAACTCGCGACACCAACCACTCGGGGTGCCAACCTCCGATACCCAATGTGTCGAAATTCCGAGACCCGTGATCTCGCTTCCTCGTGACTTCGCTACTCGCGCAACCAAACGACTTCTTCTTCGACTCCCGATACCCGAGATGTCGATACGCCGATATCTCCCATTACCTGTCACATCACCTTGCCGTGGTCCACACTGTCCACGCAATCGTCGGGACTTCACTTCTCGCACTATCGCGACTCTCCCTACCTAATATTTCGCTCTTTTCTCCCGATGGCCCGATAGCCGATCTACGAGTAGAACCTACGCTCCTCGTAATCCAGACCAACGGCTCCTATTATTTTGAGCTTCGAACCTTTCTCCGCACCTGCACAGTAGCCTCCTTCAATCCCGAGAGATCCAATTATCCACGGAAATTCGTGGATTCCCCACGAAGAATACTGACCGTCCACTCTTCTCCTGCGCAATCTACGAACAAGAAATGTCTCTCCGTGAGACTTGTTCGCCACCCTACGATGCTTCCTCTCGACCTGCTCGTGCAACTCCTCTCCATTACCCTTCGAAAAATTTGAAGGCCTATCCCTCCTGAGCTTCGACGACTTAAATTCCCTCAGGAAGAAGTTCTTGCACGCACTCCTTGCGACAAATCTTCAAACACGCCAAGTGTTGAAGTCTTCAATCCTGCTCACTCCTGCAGCAGAAATCCTTCAATTCCTTTCCTCATAATCGCAACTCTGAGACTTTGCTTAGCCTGCGCACTCCTTGCACGGCTCTGGTGCCAATTCTGCACTTCTGAGAACTTAGAACAAAAGTTATCCCTACTAGAACCCTGCAGTCACGCACCCCTGCGGACAAATTCGACTGCACTCCTTGCAGGAATTCTCTGGTTCAAGATAGAGAACCAATTGAAACTAAATCCTTGTTCTCCCAGACTTCACTTCAACCATGAAATCACATACACAACGTATAAAATCAAATGTATGACAAGAAGAAAACATTCATGAGCATAATATCAACAATACACAGAGAATAACACAACCATGGAATTGAATCAAAGCTTTTCTATTAATTCAATATCGGTACATGGAGGTTCTACATACACTTCTTTGTTGCTCTTCTCTTCTTTCTCATGTTTGATAATCTTACAATGTACAAAGGAGGGTGTCTATATCCGTTCTCCCTCTCGAATTCCTAAGCTATCAAATCTAGAATTTAATATTCTATCTACTTTACATTAACTATCTTAAATGCCTCATCTATCTAAGGACGTGAGCTATCCACTCAAGGTCCATTAGAATGTACAAGTGCGCTTCATTAATTTCACACATTAATGTTTGGTGCAACAAATATCAAGGTGTTTCAAAAATTGTGTTGGCTCTGTCCAGCTGTTCTCCGCTTCCACGCTGGCTCGCTTGACGTGGGAGATGCTCCTGCATCATACTCCCTCGCTTGAAAATTTTCATGGGCTCCTGTCCATGAGCTCCTGCACGGTCTTCCCATGATTTTGTATCACTTCTTCGGTCTCCCAGCTGGCATCCTCCACTGGGTGATTCTTCCATTTGACCAGATACTCAAAATGCTGCTTTCGCCTGGTCTTCTTACCCACTCGCTTGTCCAGTATGCATTCCATCTGCGGCTTTTCTGCTACTGGCAATTGCTTCATCCATTGGATTACTGGTTCCTCAGTTCCTGCATCTGCTTCTCGATCCATGTATGGGTATAAATATGATGCCCTCTGGCAAATCAATCTCATACGCGTTCTCTCCAAATTTCTTCAGGACTCTACAAGGTCCGATTTTCTTCATTTTGAGCTTGGTGTATGTTCCCCTTGGGAACCTTTCCTTCCTCAGATGTGCTAGAACTAGATCACCAACTTCAAACTGAATTTGTCTCTTTCCTTGTTCTTCTCTGCGCTTGTACTCCTGATTTGAATCAATTAGTCATTGCTTCACCCTGCTGTGAAGTTCTTTCATCGCCTCAGTGAACTCTTCTGCACTAGTGCTGCTAGTCACAGTCTGTTCTGAATCTCTGAGTTCAGAAACCCCTCTCAGTTGTGTCCCATACACAATCTCAAATAGACTTTTGCCTGTACTCCGATTCACTGAATCGTTGTACGCGAACTCTGCTTGTGGCAATATGTTATCCCAACTGCTGTGGTGCTCTGTCACCAAGCTTCTCAGCAAGTCCCCTAGACTTTTGTTTACCACTTCTGTCTGCCCATCCGTCTGGGGATGGTAAGATGAACTAAATTCCAAATTATTTCCTAACTTCTTCCAGAGTGTCCTCCAAAAATGTCCAATGAATTTAGTGTCCCTATCCGAAACTATGCTTTTCGGCAATCCATGGAGTCGAATGACCTCCTTGAAAAACAGATTTGTAATGTGGGTCGCATCGCTGGTCTTCTGGCATGGAATGAAATGTACCATCTTTGAAAACCTGTCGACCACCACAAAGATGGAATCAACACCTGTTTGCGTCTTCAGTAATCCTAATACAAAATCCATGCTTATCGCTTCCCATGGTCTCGCTGGTATGGGAAATGTCTGATAAAGACCTGTATTATGCTTTCTTCCTTTTGAATCCTGACAAATCCTGCATCTGTCAACAAATATTTTAACATATGCTCGCATGCCCGGCCAAAAATATGACTCACTCAGCTTTGCGAATGTCTTGTCGTGGCCAAAATGTCCTGCCAATCCACCATTGTGCTTCTCCTTCAATAGATTCTCCCTCATGGAGCAATTCAGAATGCACAGTTGATTGCCTTTGAACAACAATCCTTCCTGGATCATATAATCTATCCACGGACTCCGATATCTGAGAACTGGATTCTCAGCTGCTTAATACACTTCTCCAAAATCTGCATCTCCTGCATAAATGTCCCTCAGATTCTCAAAACCTAATGTTCTGACTTGGAACTCCTGCAACAACAAACATTTCCTGCTCAAAGCATCAACCACTTTATTAGCAATCCCTGAAATGTGTTTAATTACAAATGTAAAATTCTGCATATACTCCACCCATTTTGCATGTTTATGGTTCAACTTCTCTTGTTGACTCACAAACTATAATGCATGATTATCGTTGTACAACACAAATTCCTTGGGTATCAAGTAATGCCTCCACTTCTTCAACGCATGTATGATAACATAATTTTTTTTGTCATACGTGGAGTATTTCATCTTTGCTTCATCCAGCTTCTCACTGAAATATGCGACTATCCTATCCTCTTGACTCAAGACCGCTCCTATGGCATACCCACTGGCATCACATTTCACCTGAAATGTCTTCTGGAAATCCGGAAACACCAACAATGGTCGTTCCGTTATCTTCCGCTTCAACAGATTGAAGCTCTTCTCAGCTTCTGTTGTCCAATGAAAAGTCTTATGTCACTTCTTCACCGTATCCATCATTGCTGCGCTAATTCCACTGAAATTCCTAATGAACTTTCAGTAGAAACTAGCCAAACCATGGAAACTCCTCACCTCAAAAACATTTCTGGGTGATGGCCAATTTTTAATCACTTCCACCTTACTTGGATCCATTTTTAATTCATTCGCCAAAATGACGAACCCCAAGTAAATGAGCTCTGTCTTCATAAATGAGGACTTCTTCATATTAATCAACAACTTCTCTTGCTATAGCTTTCTCATCACAATGGCCAAATGTTTCAAATGTTTAGCCTTCGCCTTGCTGAAAATCAGTATGTCATCCAGATATACAACGACAAACTTTCCGATGAATTCCCTCGGGACTTCATTCATCAGCCTCATGAATGTGCTCGGTGTGTTTGTCAAACCAAACGACATGACTATCCATTGATACAACCCTTCATTTGTCTTGAAGTCTGTCTTCCATTCATCACCTTCCCTCATGCGAATCTGATGATATCCGCTCTTCAGATCAATCTTCGAAAAATAATTTGCCCCACTCAGGCAATCCATCAGATCGTCCATTCTCGGTAGTGGAAACCTGTACCTGATGGTAATTTTGTTTATCGCTCTTGAGTCTGTACACATTCTCCAACCTCTGTATTTCTTTGGAATTAACATTGTTGGAACGACACACGGACTCAGGCTTTCTCTGACCAATCCTTTGTCCAATAAATCCTGGACCTGATTCTTGACCTCCTCATTTTCCTACGGCGTCAATCTGTACGCATCTTTATTCGACAAACTCGCTCTTGGTATGAGGTCTATGTGGTGACTCACACTCCTCATCGGTGGCAACGAATGAGGTAATTCATCCACAATGATGTCAGCGAACTCTTCTAGCAGTTCCTGAATCTCATCTGGAAAGTCATCCACTCTTGTGCTAGTTAGAACAATCCTCGGTTTTCTAACCACAAAGAATTGTGGATCTTCCTTATTCTCCATCTCTGTAAGAATCTCCTTCCCACTCATGAGAAGTATTGTGTTGCTTACTTCCGGCTTTACCTCCTTATCTTTTATCGGAAGAAACGTATGTGACCTCCCATCCTTCTCTAAGGTGTATGTGTTCATCCTCCCATCATGAACCACATTTCTGTCATATTTCCATGGTCTACCCAACAATAAATGACATACATCCATGGGAATAACATCACATAAAATCTTATCATTATACCCCCCTATCTTGAATTCAACTAAACATTGTTTAGTAACACTCACCTGATGTCCCTTCTGTAGCCATGAAACTTTGTATGGACTCGGGTGATCAGTTGTCTCTAGCTCTAGTTTCTCCACCATCTCGGTTGAAACGATATTGTCTGTGCTTCCATTGTCCACAATGACCTTGCATTTCCTATCTTTGGTCTTGCATGCAGTTCTGAACAGTCGGCTTCTCTGAGCTGTATCCTCCACCTCCTTCTCGGGTGTTAAGAGAACTTTGTGCACCATCAGTGACCTTCCTGCTTCGGTGTCTTCATTCTCAACATCACGCCTCTGTGCTTCAGTGATGTGAGCTTCTCCAACGTCCTTCTTTTTCTCTGGACACTCGAATGACTTATGTCCATTCTTCCCACATGTAAAACATGTGATTACTCCTCCTCCGCCTCTACCTCGACCTCTAGTACGAGAAAGAGTGTTTTCATCAGCATAATCTCCTCGTTGATCATTTTGTTGTCTTCTCGGCTCAACATATGGCTACCTCTATGAGATTCCGCCTTTTTCAGCTTTACCCTGAGGTTTCTTCCATTCCTCCTTGGGCTCCTGATATTTCTCTTGGGAAACTACCTTGCCTTTGTGCTGACTCCTGCCTCACCCTCGCTGACCTTGCTTACGGCTCAACTTTTCTTCGGCTTTCAGAGCCATCTGATAAGCATCCTCAGCTGTTCGGATGGTTACCATGCTCAATTCATCCTGAATGTCGTATCTCAGACCATTCAGGTATCTGGCAACCTTTTCGTCATTGCTTTCGCGATGACCTGCTCTGATGTTCAGCCGATAGAATTCCTCAGTGTATTCTTTCACTGTCATCAGCTTCTGTCTCAGGTTTTGCATCCTCCTGAACAGTGTAATCTGATAATCCCTTGGGATGAACTTCTCTTTCATCTTCGCGATCATTCGATCCCAACTCTTGATTTTCTGTTTGCCTTTGTAGCATCTGTCAGCTTGTAGCTCGTCCCACCACAATGATGCATGTCCCTTCAAGCACGTAACAGCGTGCTTGACTTTCTTATCTTCTTCCACATCTTCATAATCGAAGTATGTGTCAAGAGCACGGATCCAATCCAGTAACTCTTCTGCATCCAGATTATCTTCGTAGACATGAATGTCCATCTTCGCCTTCGCACCCATTCTGGCGATAGCTTTAATCAACCGCTCGGTTGATGCATCCTCTGCTGTGACCTCTTCTTCATGTCCAACTTCTTCTTCCACCTCAGAATCACTAAGATCCCCAGCACCAACTCCACGTCTTTGTGTTGTCTCCATCTCCTCAAGTCTTTCTCGAAGATCTCTCATCTGCCGCTCCATTTCTGGATTTCCTGTCGGCCTACCTCTTCTTCTCACCTCCCTGTCTTCTGGGTCTGGTGATTGTCTTTCCCTTCTTGGCGGCATGATGAATTCTCCTTCTCTACTTCAAAAAGAAAAGAACTTCCCGCTCTGATACCACTCTGACGGCACCACACTCCCTGGAGCACGTTTTCCCTCAACAGGACCTTCTCTTCCCTCGGCCCGAAGAGCGTCAATACTCTTCTATCTCCCAATCAGAAGATATGCACCCACAGTTTACTCCGTACAATCCTCCTTTTCTGTACTCGAAGGATCGGAACTTCATAGCTTCGCAAGTTCTCGGATGCTCAATATCCTCTCGAGTCCCCGAGACCCGATGTATCAGTCTCGCTGAATTTCTTCCTCCGCTATCGAGGCTTTGTTCTTATCGCGTCTTCGCAACTCGCGACACCAACCACTCGGGGTTCCAACCTCCGATACCCGATGTGCCGAAATGCCGAGACCCGCGATCTCGCTTCCTCGTGACTTCGCTACTCACGCAACCAAACGACATTGTCTTCGACTCCCGATACCCGAGATGTCGATACGTCGATATCTCGCATTACCTATCACATCACCTTGTCTTGGTCCACACTGTCCACGCAATCATTGGGACTTCGCTTCTCGCACTATCGCGACTCTTGCTACCTAATCTTCCGCTCTTTTCTCACGATGGCCCAATAGCCGATCTATGAGTAGAACCTACGCTCCTCGTAATCCCGACCAACGACTCCTGTTCTTCCGAGCTTCGAACATTTCTCCACACCTGCACAGTAGCCTCCTTCAATCCCGAGAGATCCAATGATCCACGGAAATTCATGGATTCCCCACGAAGAATACAGACCGTCCACTCTTCTCCTGGACAATCTACGAACAAGAAATGTCTCTCCGTGAGACTTGTTCGCCACCCTACGATGCTTCTTCTCGACCTGCTCATGAAAATCCTCTCTGTTACCCTTCGAAAACTTTGAAGGCCTATCCCTCCTGAGCTTCGACGATTTAAATTCCCTCAGGAAGAATTTCTTGCACGCACTCCTTGAGGCAAATCTTCAAACACGCCAAGTGTTGAAGTCTTCAATCCTGCGCACTCCTGCAGCAGAAATCCTTCAATTCCTTTCCTTAGAATCGCAACTCTGAGACTTTGCTTAGCCGGCGCACTCCTTGCACAGGTCTGGTGCCAATTCTTCACTTCTGAGAACTTAGAACAAAAGTTATCTCTACTAGAACCCTGCAGTCACGCACCCCTGCGAACAAATTCAACTACACTCCTTGCAGGAATTCTCTGGTTCAAGATAGAGAACCAATTGAAACTAACTCCTTGTTCTCCCAGACTTCACTTCAACCATGAAATCACATACACAATGTATAAAAGAAAATGTATGACAAGAAGAAAACATTCATGAGCATAATATCAACAATACACAGAGAATAACACAACCATGGAATTGAATCAAAGCTTTTCTATTAATTCAATATCGGTACATGGAGGTTCTACATACACTTCTCTGTTGCTCTTCTCTTCTTGCTCCTGTTTGATAATCTTACAATGTACAAAGGAGGGTGTCTATATCTGTTCTCCCTCTCGAATTCCTAAGCTATCAAATCTAGAATTTAATATTCTATCTACTTTACATTAACTATCTTAAATGCCTCATCTACCTAAGGACTTGAGATATCCGCTCAAGGTCCATTACAATGTACAAGTGCACTTCATTAATTTCATACATTAATGTTTGGCGCAACAAATATCAAGGTGTTTCAAAAATTGTGCTGGCGCTGTCCAGTTGTTCTCCGCTTCCGCGCTGGCTCGCTTGACGTGGGCGATGCTCCTGCATCACCTTTTGCCTTGCGCATTCTTCTTTCCAATCGTTGTGACTCCATGTAAGTGTGTTGATGTGGTTGTGCAACCTCTTTGGCACTCCCATGTTTCCAAAGGCAGATAGGTCCACTCCCTGGGCATGCTCCCAATTCACTTCGCCCTTTCCCAAATGCAACCCAAGTCTATTTCAATAGTTCTAAGGCAAGTAAGGTGTGTTCCCGTTTGGTGACACACGTCCCCATCGTGCGCCCAAGGTGCTCCTACCCACACCCAAATGGATTTATTTCATCCAATTGATCGCTTCCTTCCTTGTGCTCTTTGTTCGTATGTTGCCAAATCTTTCCAAGGAGCATGCACACTTGGTGGATGTTGTGGGAGAATTTACTAAAGGAATATCAAATGCTATGTATCCTTCTAGGTGATAGGTACAATAAGAGGTAGAAAAGTCACATTTTCACATGCAATGACCTACTTTGGGACAGACGAGGGTGAGCCTCCCACGTCCCCCTATTTATCCATATTTATTTATTACATCTCCCTGGAATAAGAGATAAAGATACTTCCTTGGATGAGAGAAAGATAGATTAATGGTTGGTGGAACACGTGGGGTAGACGGATGAGAAAGCGAGAGTTTGATTGGAAGCATCATTTAATTATTTATTTTATTTTATTTAATTCCAATTTATTTTCTATATTTAAAGAGGACAATTTTTTTATGATAATTTAATTGAAGAATAATTTAAATTATTTTATTTTATTTTATTTTATTTTATTTGTCTCTTATGTCCTGGGTTTCCTAACTTTCCATATAATATGAGGATAATTTTTTTATGATAATTTGATTGGAGTCATGATTTTAAATTTTGTTTTTTTCTCTTTCATTTTATTTAGTTCATCCATTATCTATAATCTTCATTGTACTTGGGACCTACAAAGTTGATATGGTCATCCAATGGCCTTGATTTCCTCTAATATTTCAATTTTTGTAAGAAATCATGGATTCACTTCCATTCTCCATATAATCCAATAGCTCATTTGACAGATATCCCTTATAGGTATAGGTGAAAATAAATGATTATTTCTCTACAAAATTATTTGTACATAACATTTAATATTTTTAGGTGGCCTTGACCCAAAGCCATTCTTATTAAAATGTGGAAGCAAGGCCAAGTGGACAAAGATCAACTTGATTCAAGAAAGGTTTTTTCATGGTTATTTAAACGTCAAGTAGAAAGTAGCTAAAAACTAACCCTGCAATAGAAAGTGATGCATTCACAATGATATAGTCAGATCTAGTTGCATGCATTGTAATCTTATGTGATTTGTTTTGTTTTTTAGAAATATTATTTCTTAAATAAAATTGAACTCAAACTAGCCTTAAGGGTTATCTTGATTGATAAGTTCTCTTGTGTGAAAGTTTACAAGAGGTTTTGAGATCAAATCCCATTGAGTCTCTTGGGGTTACTTTTAACCCCCCTCTCGAGGCCTACTTGTTTTTTGTTGTTGTTGTCATTAGATTTATATGCATTTTTATTAGTGTTGAGGTGGAATATTATGATGTTCTTTAGAAATTATGACCTTGTGTAGGTTATGTTCTCGAGACCCACACTAACCTAGGTTAGATGATGGGAGCAAACCTAGGTGAGGCCTATTTTTTTTTGTTATGTGGTAATTTATTGATCATTAGATTTATATGCATTTTCATTAGTGTTGAAGTGGAATATTATGATGTTCTTTAGAAATGATGACCTTGTGTAGTTTATGTTCTCAGGACCCATACTAACCTAAGTTAGATAATGGGAGAAACCCTGTATGAATATTAATTAAAAATGTCAAAATCACATGTAAAGGATGGGGCTCTTGTTTAATGAGTATTTCCTACCTAATTCTTGCACCTCATAAGCCTGAGAAGAGGAAAAGTGACTTGTAAATGATTTCTAAAGTAAATCAGAGTAAAACTCCTAAGGGGAATGCATTATATGTCCCATTTTACCCACTTTATGACACTTTTATTTCTACCCCTAAGCCTAAAATCGTTGCATGTGTATTATGGTAGGGGGAAGGGGAAGACAAAGAGACATTCTTGAGAGGAAGCTATTATCCTTAAGATATTATAAAAGAGATCGCCTACCATATATGAGGAGGATGATTGTTGTTGGATCATGGGGGGATTCTGTCTTAAGTAAGAGTGTTATCTTAATTGGGAAATCATGGGAGATAGTTGCTCTATCATAGTATGTGTCGATAGTTGAGGCTAGAAGTGTACCTGATCAACTAGAGGTACTAATGCTCATTATGTTTGAAAATTGATTTGTTGTAAGTCTAGAAGTCCCTTCACCATGCTATGGCTAATCATTTGGATGATTTATTTTGAGTTCAATAACTGGGAAGAGTGCGTGATCAGGTTATTTACTCATTGTTTTATCTTACAATGTCAATGAACTTGTGCTCCTACTTGAGGGGGAATTTTTTGGGTTTAGGTTGATGTGTCAGTTGGGTGGAAAGACTCCCCTTGGACATGGTTCCCCCATTTTTTTGCAATTTCTTTGTGGAGCCCTAATTTGGACAATGGTTGGTCATCAACAAGGGAACATAATTAAGATACTTGATGTAGGACCACTACTTATAATAATCATTGTTGATTTTCCTAATGGTTTAGACATGGTTGATATACCCACCTGTTTGCATGTGGTTGATATATTTGATTTCTTAGATTTGGTGGATTTATTTGATTGATTTAAGGAATGAAAATGTGCCTTAGCAAGGAACATCCGCCCAATGAGTTTATGTTAGCACAATGTTGTTATATTACATAACAATCTAAAGTTCTTGGCTTGGATCTAAGCAAGACATGTTGTTTAGGTCTAGTATGAATGATACAAGTGATTGATGGTCATGACCAACTAGCAAGGTAACACTCATGTTGCATGGTGACTAGAATTATTAAGTGGTATGGGATGCTAAAGTAAAATAAAAAGTCTATCCTCATGAAAAATGGTATCCGAGCCACTTGAATGTGACAAATGGTATTAGATTCATGCTAAAATGTGGAAATTATGAAAGTGTCTCTTCACCACTAAAACCCCTTTCATTGGAGGAGCCAATGGAGCTGCATTGATGAGGATGTCTATAATTCAAGTGGGGGAGAGTGTAAGGAACCTACTTGAGGTACCATTGATAGTGGAATGTGATCCATATTATTTCAAGAACGACATGAAGACATAAATATAACAGATATACAAAAAGGAAATACATAGAGATATTGCAAGAAACACATAAATATAGTGAAACCCAACTTCTATTAATTAATAAGAGAGAAAAACACAACAACAAAAAAAAATAGAAGAATGGGGTAGCTTATCTCTGAAAATAAAGAGATGTTGGCTATGCTTCATTCGCAACAAGATTTACATCACCCTCCATTGCCTGCTTAAAGGGCCTCCTTCACATCAATTATATATGAGAGAGTGAGAGGAGAACAATTCCCATGATGCATGTGGGATAAGTTGGACTAAGTTTATAAAACACCATAGGCATGTAAAACACTAGGTATTCTTGGGAGGTCACTCATCCCAGTACTATTCTAGCATGACCTGACTTAACTACGAAGTTCTAATGGGATCTAATGCATTAACGCTATGTTGTAGGAATGCACATAAGACCAATAGGAAATCATTAAATGATGTCTGTAATTAACAAATGAAGATGACATTACATTCCATTCCCCATCAAAAGGGTGAATATCATGGTTTATCAAAACCACAAGCTCAAAATGGTTATTCAGTGGAAGAGGTGGATGGCCACTGAGATCCATCTTGATCAAAAAGACAGTTGGAACATTGAGAAAACTTGGATAAGGGTGAAAAACAAGTCCATATGGTTTGGTAGCCTTGGTGACTGACTCATGGATGGTAGCCATAAGACAGTTTGGATGGTGTACTAATGCATAGGCTAGGAGGACTAAGGATGTCTAATTGAGTATAGTAGATGATTGATGAGGTGTTTCTTAGCAAGCTTTGATAGAGGAAAAAATTATTTGGAAATGTAATGGATTGTGCGTTATCCATGGAAAGGTAACGATGTCGATGAGTGCACATAAGGTATGTGAATACCTATAAAGTAGGGACATAATCTTCATGTACTATCATGTGTTGTCCTAGATGAATGAAAACACGGTCTCATGTTGGGTAGTTAGTTGTTTAAGTATTATTATCTGAAGGGAGACAATGGTGTAACATTTCCTATGGTTGGGTGGTGTGCATCATCGTCTATGTGTTAAGAATCAAACACAAACAAAACAAGACAAAAATGGAGGAAAGGGCATTAAGAAATTCTAATGCAAATTGTATTGATCTAATGATATGAATTTATAGTACATATATCAATCAGATCTAGATCTATATCTCATTGAAAAATCATTAGTGGATCATGACAACACCTCATGAATAAATGAGTTTTACAACTCATATCAATGTGGTCTTGGACTTTGTGATTGTCTAGGGACTCACAAATCTAACATCCCCCTCAATCACAAGTCTGAATAATAGTACCATTAACAAAACATTAACTGGTATTATATTCAATATGAAACTATTGAACAGAGCTTCGATAAAGATATGCCTGAAAAAAACACCAAAATATGGATTTTGAATAGTTCATCTGGAAGTGAATAGTTTCCATGTCTAAACATTCCCATTCTTTTGATTTGAGGAGACTAGTTACCATACTGGAATTCCCAAATGTTGATTGATTTTTATGAATGATAGGACTTCGAATCTTGAATCCTGACTAGCATAATTGATGTCTAATATTCCCCCCCTATCAGTTGCAAGGTGACAAGTTTGTTGAAATTTGTTGAAGTTTGTTGAGAGGATCCAAGCTTGAGCTTGAGATTGCGTATGTTCTTCAATGATTCATGGTTTAAAGGATCCAATATTTAATCTTTGGATTCTTCATGTGATGGTTTGGATGACCACTAACCAGTTTGAGTTGAACAATTTGGTGGTTTTGCATTACCACTAACCATCTTCACTCCTCCTTGAAGGTGTAAGAGTATCCTTTTCATCAATGTTTTCCCTCCCCATTGAAGGTGTAAGAGTATCCTTTTCATCAATGTTCTCCCCCCCTTGAGGCATGGAGAGTACCATCTTTGATTCATGTTTTAATTTCAAAGAACATATAGAATTGGATCTTGATATTTACCATAATCATTTGGAATAGTTTTTTGAAAGCTTTTGATTGTTGTCATTTCTCCATGAAGTTGTGGCTTTACCTATGTCTTGACTAGATGGTAAGACTAATGTAGTTTATTTCTTGTTGATTCCATTTCCGAGAGTTGATCCAACCATAAAGAACTATTTTCTTAACATTATTCTTCTTTTGACACTTTTACAAGAGATGATTTGTATTCCCACAATGAAGACAAGGATGGAGATCAAAACATTGTGTCTCCAAGTGACTAACTCTATGACAATGTCACTTATTATCAAGATTCTTCACTTCTTCAAGAAGTCCCGCAATCACAAAGTGAATTGGCTTAGAGTAATTTGGGATATGAAAGCTATTGTATTTTTTATATCCTAAGTCATGTCGACCTTTGTTGAATGATAACTCTTCCCAAGATCTAAAAAACATCTTGGAAATATCATTTTGTTGTTCTTTTGCTTCTTCACATTTGTTGTTGTTGTTGTTGTCATTATGTGCTTCTTCTTGGGACCCATCTTTGACAAATATTTCCTCCATCAATTGCATGGAATATTCCATATATTTTGTGTCTTGTGCATTATCTCTCAAGTATTCTATATCACAATTGTCATCAATCATCTTTGTTATGTCTTGTATGTCACAAATTGCATCAACTTTTTGCATGATTTAATTTGTATCACATGTCGCATCAATCATTTGGATGAAATCTTATGTAGAATATGTTGAATATATATTCTCTATTATATCTTCTATATCACAACTTGCCTCAACCTATTTATTTGCTATAGATTTTTCATTAATCATGTCATCAATGTCATTATTCTTTTCTCTTAATTTTATCCGAAGTGCGTCAATCAATTGATCCTTGATTTATATTTCATCTCAATGATCATTTGTTGATTGTATTGTATCAACCATGTGATCAATTATTTTTTACTTTTGACTTAATTTCCACTCAATATTTTTAACTTGATTTTACAATTCATGGTTGTCCTCTTGCAATTCCTTGATTTCTTGAGAGGCATTTTGTAAATTATTTCCTCTTTTTTCTATTTCTTATGATTCTCTCACTCACTTGTCATGATCCCTTGTTATTGCTCACTTTCACTTGTTTATTTTATATCATGCTCACTTCAGTTGATGTTGTTATTAGGGTGTCAAATACTATCAAATAAGCACCCTTCTTTTTGCATGGAACCTTCACGTGGAAAATTAAAGAGCAGAACCAATTTTCGCACCAACCTCAAAAAACTCAACACTCTGACTTATCAAATCACTATGTCCAAAGCATGAATGTCGTTTCCATAGGCTGGTCGGGGTTTATTTTTTTAGTCGATTTGTTATCTTCCACCCTTGTAAAAAAAATCCTATAAAAATAAATTAAAAAAGCAAGTGGTCTTATTGTTGGATCTAGTAGGTCATTGGGCAACGAATATGATTAATTTTTCTCATGAACCCAACTTTGTTGTGACACCAACTTTAATCTAGTAGTTGCACGAAGCCCTAAAAATAAATCCTCATTGAATAAATAATAAAATATGTCCTAGAAGACTTTGTTTCTTAAGCTTTGGAGTCTTCTTCTTCAAAGATCCATCACAGTGTTCTCATCACCATTCACAATAGAATTATCATCACCATGGCTCTGATACCACACAAGGTGGGACAATAAATGGAAGAAAAGGATTTAAGCCATTCTCTATTTCACTTTTTCTTCCATGTATTACTATCGTGAGAAAACTACTAGGCCTCTTAAGACTCAAGAAGCTCTGATACCATGTTAATAATCAAGCACAAACAAAACGAGACAAGAAATGGAGGAAAATACCTTAAGCCATTGTGATGCACATTGTATTGATATGATGATATGACTTTATAGTACACATATCGATCATATCTAGATCTACATTTCATTGAAAACTCATCAGTGGATCATGAGAACACCTCATGAATAGATGAGGTTTACAACTCATATCAATGTAGTCTTGGAGTTTGTGATTGTCTAGGGACTCACAGTCTAACACTGTGGTGAAGTGAACACTTTGATCTTTTGTAGAATTTAAGGTTCATGGCTTGGGTCCAGTCAGGACATGTTAGATAAGTGTAGTATGGGTGATACAAGCAATTGATGCTCACACCAGTGCCATGCAGTGACTGGACTTCTTGAGTGGTATGGGACACTCAAGTGGAACAAAATTTCTAACCTTGTGACATTACCCCACTTAAAATTGTTTCCATCCATGACAATGTATTCAAAAATGTCAATGTTATCCAAAGTTTGTTGTCCAATATTACCATAAAAAATTACCACATTCATCTGTGGCCAACTCCTTGAACCAATCCATAATATTGCTACTGAAATCACCATACAATTTCCCACTGCTAAAACTTCCATGCTTGGATACATCTCCAAACTTCATGACTCAAGCAAGTTGAGTAGCTAATTCAACTTTGTACCTACTCCATGAAAATGCACCACTCCATGTCGTATTGAACACAAGTTCATCTTGCTTGAATTCCACTGAGCATTGTCTCTTGGATGCAACTCCAACCTCTGCCTACCCACAAGTCTCCCTATACAACTCAAAGGTGCCAACCTACCATGAACACTTGCATATGCACATTTACCACAAACTAAATCCATGTTTTTTTAGTTACCTCTATCTTCAAAAGGATAGAGGGTTGTTTCTAAATAATATTTTTAAACCTCTTCACCGATCTTGACATTGTTTAATTGGTGTCCTAGGATCCACTACCTGCTCCTTGGTAGTGAGTCCCCTTTTGACATTATTTCAATGAAAAAATATGGAAAGTGGCTTCCAAGGTCACCACTAACAAACATGTCTTTATCTTGGAGCTGACAATGTCTGCCCTTCCTTGTTCATTGAGACAATCATTGATAGGCACAGTTGGATGTGGTGTAAAGTTGTAGGGATAAACGGGCATGCCTTTGATGGTATTGCACATGGAAATGCACCCAAGTGCCAAAGATATTGGTAGAATTGATTTGGCTAAGTATGGAAATAAGATGAGTGTGATCATAATTGGCTTCTTATAGAAGTCACGCAAGGGGCTTGGATAGTGGATGTGATGTTCCTTAGTTCATGGATGTAGTTCTTTGATTTGTGGGTGATAGTACACTAGTATGTGGGAAATAGTTCTTCATTCGATTGGGCATGCATCACAAGGTTAGATGGATGTTGGTTTGGCATGGCGTGAAGCACAAGGGATGGCAGGGGTATCTTGAATATTGTTCAAGTGGGACGATTGTAGCTATTGGGTGTGTGATACTTGGGATTATTGGGTACTAGTGAACGATATGATTTGAACATGGAATCAATGGGTTGGGCATTCCAATCCTTGGAATAATTTGAGGATATGAATACATAAACAATGGAGTGTATTCCACATTTGGGTCCACTTGGGCATCAAACATGGTGAAAGATACCTTAGGATAATAAAATGATTGGTACCTCCCACTTATATAAATAATAAATAAGCATTGTACAAAGCCATTTGATCAAGGAGTGATCAAGAAAGTGAACAAGGAATTCTGAGGTGATAAGTCTGGGTCTTGGCACAATGAAGAAATTAGATGTTGGAATAGTCTTAGGTAGTCTACACAAAGGACTTAGATGGCTTGGAAAGTGTCTAAGGCATGCTAGAGCTAGAATGATAATGTTGTAGTTAAAGAAAAACAAATATAGGAGGAAGATCGTGGATGCTTTAGGGGTTGGATTATGCAAGTGGTCTAGAAATAAGAAGTTATTCCTAGGATAATTTTTACTTCTGTAAAACAAGTCTTAGGTAGTGGTTGGACTCTGTTTATTCTTGTAATATTCTTCATAATAATAATTTAAGGCATCCACCTTGGGTGCATCCTGTACTTCTATGTCGTGATCTCTTTACTTGTCGAATTCTACTATTCCTTGTAATGTTCTATATGGATAAGTATTGATGAATATTTCCTAAGCGTTAAAATTATTACCAAGATGTTTTAAGGTTGTGACTAGATGTGTGCCTAGTTGTTAGAGAAATTGGTTGCATAACTTAGTTGTAGATATAATAGTTGTAACTTAAAGCATAGTTACAGGTAGACCCTAAGTGAATAGACGTAGTTTGGTTGTAATAAGTGTAGGTTCGCTTCGGGCTGGTCATCTGGAGTCATGCACTTCAAGAGAAAACCTCGCTCAGTAACCCCGGTACATGCTAACTAACAGAAATGTCATATGCAAAGGTGGATGAACATTGAAAGGAAGATGGACAACATGAATTTTTGAAAAAGAACACTTGTAACATCAAAAGGGAATGCACATTACCCTAGGAACAGGGTAATGTCAAAATGTACAGCATTAAAAAGACATGTAAGTATATCAGCTAGAGGTATGACGTTCTTATATCTTGATTAATTATACCACATTCAGATCGAATCCGGTTTAACAGGAGGTCGATTAAAACGATCAATCAAAATTGTTTTGAAGAAAACACTTACTTAGAGAGAGAGCTTGAGATAAATTAATTAGGTTGAACCATAAAACCAAGTGTGGTGCACCCTCTAATATACCATAAAACCATAAATAACAAAATTACCAAAACTGCAGCTGTAACTGCCTTGTGTGCACTACAGAAGGAGTTGCATGATTATCCAAATTAAATGAGCCAGTCCTGTATTTATACTAATCTGGGTGCCAGTCTGGGGCCAAATTTTTATTCATGGGTATTCAATTACTTTATTATTTTACCGCAGGCTTGAATTCTCTTCCCATGTCTTCAAGTTCTTCCTAGGGATTTTGTAATGGTGTAAATGGGTCTTCTTGTACTTTATTGTGGAGAATGATTGCATGAATTTGCAAATCTCCAACACTCCCTCTCAATGAGGGAGACATTATCCATACTTGGATTTCTTCTATCATAGAAAGGTTATCCATGAGCCATATTGATGTTCCATCTCTACAATTTCCTTCCATCCTGAAATATGCATGTGATAGCATCTTGATTCCATCCACTCCTTGTAAGGAGAAGGACTATAACTAGGCTATTCACCACTATCAAAGCCCTATGATTGAATGAATCATTATCCTTGGTCATATCAAAACTAGCATAGCCCTGTGCATGACCAATATGGGATAATGTATGCATGATGCTTACCTAGGCCACTCACCACTAGCAAAGCCTCGTGGATGAATGAGTCATTACCCTTGGCCACATAAACACTAGCATAGCCCCGTGCAGGACCAATATGGGATAATTTCTGTCTGAAGCTATGGGTGATTCACTACTAGCAGAACCCTGTAAGTGAATGAATCATTCTCCTTTGGTCATACCGACACTAGCATAGCCATGTGCATGACCAATCTAGGAGAATGTATGCCCGATGCTATTTCTTGGAGAAAATCAACATACTTGGGCTATTCACCACTAGAAGAGCCCTGTGAGTGAATGAATCATTCTCCCTTTGGTCATATCAACACTGGCATAGCCCTGTGCATGACAAATCTAGGAGAATGTTTGCCTGATATTGAAAAATCAACACTCATCACTAGCCAAATCAACATGGATAATATTGTGTATCATCCTCCTCAACCAAGTCAACATGGTCACTATGGGAGGATATATACAATCTTCTCATCTTTGGATAATTATTGGAGCTTCACTGCTCCCTTTTGTACCATGTCTCGGATGAAATCCTGCAAGAAGATTCTAAATTTGCACCACTTCATGACCTGCAAAATTGGATATGACATAATATGTCTATGTTGTACTAAGTGCTACAAAATCCTGCTTCCATCTTATTTCAGAAATCATAATTGATTCCACATTGAAGCAACACTCTTAGGTGCTCAATCCGTCTACTTCTCTCATATCTCAATCGGAATCTATATATCTATGAAACCTCACTTCATCACCTGGGACAAACCATATCTGACTGTACCATGCTTTGTTGCTACTCGCTGGAAATTCCTTAGCTTCAACTAAATACTGGCTCAGGGTGCTCACTGCAAAGAAAATATCTGACCTGGCATTAACCATGTACATAAAGGATCCAATCTTCTTCTTGTACATCATGGGATACACCAAATATGAATCTGAAGTAGAATCACTCAACTTCTTCATATTTTTCTCCATAGGTGTAACCATTTACTTGCAGTCCATCATATCGAATCTCATCAGTATCCCCTGAATGAGGAAGATACCATATGATCTATGTCACACCTCTAATCCCATAGTACATTTGTACAAGATCCTTCATCTCGAACTATGAGGTCAAATCCATCTATCACTGATGTAGGATTTGTTTTCTAGTCTGCCTCACTAGATGCTCCCTCTGTGACTAAGGCAAAATCTATACACAATCCTCCTGACTGGATTCCTTCTCTATCACTGTAGCAAGGTATAATAAAGTAGGTGTATCCTCCTAGGAGATCTCAAATCTCCTAGAAGTCTCCTCAACTCATAACACTTGTCAGTCAGTCCTGGAAGATGTCTCTCTCCCACCTAAATATGAGGGAGAACTCCATATGAATGAACGACATTCCCTCTGAGCCAATTGAATCTATCTGAGATCAGGGCCTACATCATTCTTGGTTAAAACTAAGCTCATCAAGTATCCATCAATCCTATAGTACCATTCTCCCTCTAAAACATGAATCCATATGAGTCTATACAATCTCTAGAGTCATCTACTCCCTCTGCATATGATGATCTCCTATGAAGTCTAATCTCCAATGAATTGCTCTAAGAGGTTGCTCCTCCCTACTAGAACCTAAGGGTTGACTCCCTTTGAACTCTAGCTTCCTCTGAGCTGGTACTAGGTGGGGTCGTTTGCCTCACCACTAGTGGAGTTAATTGCTCCTCCTGATAACTTGAAGGTTTTGGAATTAATGATATGATTGATTGGTGTCATATAACTCAATAATATCTTAGTATCATGAAGAGCTTCATGTCTCACTGCATCCTACAACATATCATGAAGCCATGCTATCCTTTTCATGGTTACTGCAACATCTCTAGGTAGATTCACTGATTGGCTTTACTAACTCTTCCTGATGATATAAAGAGTGAAAAATTGAGCTAGAGGAATCTGCACAGTCATCCTTCAGAGCCTTCTGCTCCTCACTATCAATATCCATGTGGAACACTCTATATCCCAGAAATTTATCCTTCTTTCTAGAAGGTTCTAGCTTCATTTTCTTTGCCTTTGATATGTGGATGTATAATGTCATGTATACAACTCCATGTATGGATAGTCTACTCCATGTATCAAACAATATACCATCTAATCTATTGCCTCTTGCAGCTGTCAGTATAGCTCCCTCTCATAGCTATCATCTGTGACCTACCTGGAACAAGTGCAATAACAAGAAAAAATAATAGACAAGAACAATATTCTTATGATAAGGAAACAGGAAACATGAACCACACTTTTCCATTGTTGTTACCAATATTTCCTCTGTGGTAACTTGCCCAGAACAAAACAAGGACAAAAGGCAAGAGAAACACTTTACTAGTGTTGTGACCTCCATAGTTGTAACACCCCTGGCCATCAACCCCACGGTCGGGCCAATGCTACTACGTGGAAAAACACTTTTGTAACAAATTATGCATTCTAATGAACTTAAAACACTTAATTACAGTTAAACACAGAATTACTGCTATCATTTCAGAGTTAATGGAAATAACAATAATGCATATGCACAACAAAATATGTGATAACATTGCAAGAATCACAGGTATGCAATTTAATTAATTACAGAATTAAAAAACATAGTGACACTTATCTTTGAAACTCTCACGCACCACCAACTGCGTGTAGACCTTCCACGAACCTCCCAACCTTAGACCACATTGCTCATCACTCTCAGCAGTAGGTCACCCCTGAGCTGGGTCTAAGCTCCACCGAGTAAGGAATCCTAGGCTAGGTAAGGTTTACAAGAAGAATACATGTAAAAGAAGGAGGATTCTCTCCCAGGAACCACTTATGCCCACTGCCCACAGACTCTCCTTCCCCACATGCCTATCCCACCCTAAGAGTATACACCTTCTCTATCACCTAGACAGTCCTTCAGCTGCTAACCCCCCTTGCCTTCAGCTTCAACAAAAGACCGGACCGAAAATATCTTAGCTCTGTGGTAGCTACAGGGTTCCTTCCAATAGATTTCTCCTTCCTCCGCACACTGTCTCACCTGGAGAGAGTCGCTCACAGGCTTGGTAAAACCTGCCCCTTCAACAAAAATCACGTCCCTCACCTGGAGAGAGGTTACACACAGGTCATACAACTGGTTTCCTTAATCTCGTTCCCGTACAAAGCAGAAAAACAACAAGGCTCAACAACGAACATACAACAACAACAAACCACACCCATCCAAGAACTGCATGGCCACCACAGTCAACCGGGACAACAAACACGGGTTTCCCAAATAGATGACAGACAAATGCTTCAACCCATCCATGCTCAACAATTACGGGACATTCGATTTTCCCAACCATCCATACAGAACAAACTCACGGTTCTGGGTTTCGGGGATGCGTGATAAGAAATCCACGCAAAGGTTGAACACAGACTCCACAGTTTTGACAGAGGGTGTACCGGCTCCTCCAGAAATCAACACAGGACTTTTTGGTTTTATAGTTGCATGAGGGTATTCTTGCAAAGGTCATACGGGATTCCCGGTTCAGACAGTCGATGGTAGAAAAATGGAGGAGGAACCCCCATCATGGCTCAACTCAACAGTTTTAACTGCATGCGCTTGGGTTGACACGCATCGTCCATGAGGCTGCATGTGCTTCATTAGCTGGTGTGCACTTTTAGGCATGTGTTCCCCCTTCCATGGATTTGGGATCAAGGAAAACACGTTTCACACATGATTTTTAGAATAAAAATTTAATATTATTCTCAAGGGTTTAAGCCCCCTCAGCTTAGCCCATCTTCCAACCTCTCAGCCCTCTCTCCCTTACCCAGTATTTGAGGATTCTTAGTCCCCCATCACTCCTTCATCATGGTCGATCCACACACAGAGATGTTTTGTATTAATACTATGCATAATTACATGTACAAAAAATCAAGCTCCTAGCCTTCAACACTTAGGCTCCCTGGCCTAATAACACATAAGCCCACTAGCTTATATGACTTGGTTCACTAGCCTATAAAACATAATTACAATTCATAATGTAAGATTTATACTTCATAGACATGATTTACAACATGGCTCATCCTTGGGGACATTACAGTTCCCTCCCCTTATTTTTACACTATCCTCAGTGCAACTTTACACTGCATCTGCAAGCTTTTCAAAATTTTCAAAAATATGCGGGTACTCTACCCACATAACATATTCATGCTCCCATGTCGCATCCTTAGGACTGTACCAGGTCCACTGGACCTTTACAAGCCCTATAGCTCAATTTCAGAGATGTTTGTTTTTCGTGTCCAATATGCGTACAAGATGCACTTGCAAGACACCTTCTTATTCCACCTGGATCACATTCCAATCGATAAAATGAATAGCATCTGGTATATATTTCTTAAGCAATGAAACATGAAACACATTATGTACAGTCATGGATGCAGGTAATGCATGCATATATGCAACTGGCCCAATCCTTTCCAGGATTTCAAATGGCCCACAAAATCTGGCTGCCAACTTGGCGCAACTTCCCAGCTTCAGGGAACTTCGGTTAGCTTTCACTTTCAGGAAAACATGATCACCCACTTTGAACTCTCTGTGGGTTCTATTCTTATCAGCATAACTTTTCTTCTTGTCTTGGGAAGCTTTCAAATTCTGCTTAATTTTTATCATTTGGTCCTCCATCTCCTTGAGCAACTCTAGCCCAACTATTGTTCTATCAGTTGGATTATCCGAGCTCACTGGAGTGATGCACTTTCTTCCATAAAGTGCTTCAAATGGTCTCATCTTCAACGATGCATGATACCCATTGTTGTAGGTGAATTCTACCAAGTACAGGTAGTATTCCCATCTTGATGGTTTTTCCATCACATACATTCTTAGTATGTCTTCTATTACTCTGTTCACCCTCTTTGTCTGTCCATCAGACTCAGGATGATAACCTGTACTAAAGTTCATATTCGTTCTGAATCCTTTGAATAATCCTTTCCATAAATTCAAGGTGAATTTTGGGTCTTTGTCGGACACAATCGTTTTAGAAATTTCGTGCAATCGTGCCACTTCCCTTATGAAAATATCAACAACATTTGTTGCCTTGTGAGTAGTTTTCAGTGGAATAAAATGGGCAGCTTTTGTAAGATTTTCCACCACCACCATGATCGACTCATGCAGCTTGCTTGTTCTAGGCAATCCTATAATAAAATCCATCGTTACTACTTCTCACTTCCACTCAGGAATGGGTAAAGGTTGCAACAACCCTGTTGGGTGCCTATGCTCAACTTTAACTTTCTGGCACTCCATACATCTGGTGATGTATTCAACAATCTGTCTCTTCATACCCGACCAAAAGTAATGGCTCTTGACCACTGCTACTGTTTTCTGATATCCAGGGTTCCCTGCATAAGGCACATTATGCATCTCCTACAAAATCATCTATTTCAAGCACTGGACATTGGGTACAAAAATTTGGTTCTTGTACAACAGTATTCCATCTGTTTCCAATTTATAAATTTTCATCTTCTGTGGCATCTTACCCTGCTGTAACTTGGCTACCAATTCTCTATACTGTAAATCTACATTTGCAGCCTCCAAAATTATTCTTTTAATATCAGTCTGATACATGCTAATGGTTGTAGCATGTAATTCATGCACCTTCCTGTTGAGTGCATCAACCACTTTATTCTCCTTTCCTTTGATATGCTTGATCTCAAAGTCATACTCACATAGAAATTCCAGCCACCTACTTTGTCTAGCATTTAAGGTTGGATGATCAAACAAATATTTCAAACCGTTATAGTCTGTTTTGAGCTAAAACCTCCTTCCCATGAGGCAATGCCTCCATTTCTTTAGAGCATGAACTATGGCTGCCAACTCCAAGTCATGGGTTGCATAGTTATTCTCGTGCTCTTTTAATTTCCTGGACTCATAAAAAATTACGAATCCATTATGATTGAGGACCCCTCCCAGTCCTTCTTTGCATGCATCAGTGCATACTATGAAATCCACATTTGGATCTGCAATCCTGAAGATTGGAGCACTGGTTAACAACTGCTTCAATCGCTGGAAACTTTTCTCACACTCTTTAGTCTACTAAAACTTTTCCTCCTTCCTTTGCAAGGAAGTGATAGGGTGAGCTATCTTTGAGAACCCTGTGATAAACCTTCTGTAATAGCCCGCTAGACCCATAAAGGATCTAACTTCCACCACATTCCTTGGTGCTGACCATTCTCTGATGGCCTCAACCTTCTTAGGATCCACGACGATCCCTTCTTCTGAAATAATGTGCCCCAAGTAATGGATCTGCCTTTGATAAAACAAGCATTTGCTCAACTTGGCATACAACTAGTGTTCTCTCAACACTTGTAGCACCATCCTTAGGTGTTTTTCATGCTCTTCCTCTAACTTGGAATACACCAAAATGTCATCCAGGAATACTATGACAAACTTGTCTAGATAGTCCCTAAATACACCATTCATCAAGCACATAAAAATAGCAGGTTCATTCGACAGTCCAAACGGTACTACTGTGAACTCGTAATGACCATACCTTGTTCTAAAGGTGGTCTTGTTGACGTCTTGATATTTTATTCTTACTTGGTGACATCCCGATCTTAGATCTATATTCGAAAAGATCTTTGCATCCTTCAACTGATTGAAGAGATCATTAATCCTCGATAGAGGATACTTGTTCTTCACCGTTACTTTGTTCAATTGTCCGAAATCGATGCACAATATTAGCGTTCCATCCTTCTTCTTTATGAATAGAACCGGGGCACCCCAAGGTGACACACTTGGGCGTATATACCCCTTCTTCAGAAGTTCTTCAAGCTGCAACTGCAATTCTTTCAGTTCTAGCGCACTCATCCTGTACGGAGCCTTTGACACTGGAGTTGCTCCAGGCATCAAGTTCATAGAGAAATCGATATCCCTTTTCAGAGGTAGTCCAGGTACTTCCTGGAATACATCTTCGAACTCTTTAAGTACCTCATGATCCTCAATACTTGACACCTTATCCTTAGGCGTTTCCCCCACATGGGCTGCAAATAATTGACAGCTTTTTCTGTAGCACTTCTTTAGCTGCATTGCTGAGATTTCTCTAACAGTAATATCTCTAGGAATTCCTTGGACGACTCTTTGATTCCCTTCTTCATCTAAGCAAGTGAATGCCTTGTTCCGACAGTCCAAGATGGCATGGTGCTGGTCCAACCAGTCCATCTCAATTAGACAGTCATAAGAGCCTAACGACAGAATGTTCAAATCGACCTTCATGCTTAGTCCATTCATGTCTACAGGACAGGACTTGACTAACTCTGTGACTTTCCTCTTGGTTCCTGTAGCTAGATGCACTAACCAATACTTTTCATGTTTGCTTCTTATCAAATGCAAACTTTCTACCACTCTAGGGTCTATATAACTATGGCTAGCCCCTGAATCAACTAAAATAGTAAATGGTTGGTTTTTTATCATACCTTATGCTTCGATCATGTGCAACTGATACTCATCTTGCTTGTTTTCTAGGGCTACATAGATCCTTGGAATTCTACTGCCCATGTCATCCACTGTTTCAACTTGCTCAACATTGTGGAGAATTCTTACTTTATCATTTCTGTGGGGGAAATCTCTATACCTATGGTTTTCTTTACAACCCCGACGTTCCATAGGTGGTGGCCTTGACATTTGCCCACTCACTTCAACCTTCTTGGGCTCTCTAAGAGATGGTTGTTCTTGAGGAATATTTCTGAAAAAGGGTGGTTTATTTCCCTTCTACCTCTATTCTTTCTTGAACTTTTTCTAGTCATCCCAAGCCTTCCGAAAGGTAGGCTTTTCTCTTTGTTGTTCAAATAAGCACTTCTCTCTTCTTATCGTTTCTTCCATAGTCTTTGGGTCATCATACTGAATCTTATCCCCAATAGGAGGCTGTAATCCACTCAGGTACCTCTGAATCTTGAAAGACTCATCTTTGATGAACGGAACATACTTTAGTAATTCCAAAAACTTTCGTTCATACTCATCAATGGTCTTGTTGTCCAACTTGATTTCAATGAACTCTTTCATCTTTCTGTCATAATATATTTTAGTTAAGTATTTCCTCTCGAAATACCTCTTGAATTCTTTCCATGTGATGTCCCTTTCCCTGATGTGTTGCACTTGCACAAGTTGATCCCACCACATGGATGCCTTTCTCTTCAGTCGATACATGGAAATCCTGCCCTCTGCATGAGAGGAATAATTCTGCAGTTGAAAGTATTTCCTCATACCCAGCAACTAAGATTTGACATCTTCCTCCTTCTTATGTTCTCCATCGAATGTTGGAGGCTTGATCTTGTTCATTTCCCCTTTCAATTCATCCATCCTAGATCTCTTGTGCTTTCTGGTAGGAGATGGGCTTGAACTATTGTGTGCTTCCCTAGTGGAATGATTTGGGGAGTGACAATGATGTCTGCTGACACTCCTTGATCTTCTTTCCCTCTCAGGGGTCCTGCGACTCTCTATCTTGCTTGATTCACTCTCCTTTTTCAATTTCTTTTCTATTCTTTCCAGACTCTTCAACATCCTTAAGTTGAATTCACCCTTCCTATCCCTGCCTTTCATGAGCTTTCGGCTATCATCTCGGCGAGCCTCGGCATCTTTCTGCAATCTTTCAATGATTTTCATCATATGTCCTTCCTTATCCATCTCTTTTCCTTGCCCATTATATTTTGACCCTTCGAATCCCAAGTTGACATTCCTTCCTTCTCCTATGTTCTCTGAATTGGAGGAAATTCGCACCTCTTCCATTCTCTGCTCTCAACAATAACCCTATTTAGTTATGGCACTTGCTAAGCTTCTGCAAACACATGTGTAGACCACAGGGATTTGTCAGGTCGTCATTCTTAGCAAATTCCACACATTCAAAACCATTCCAATTTAAGAAAACGCTTCGACTTCACAAATTTTTTCCGAGTTCTGCTCGGCTTTGTAATTTTCGTGTGATAGCTCCCTCTTTCTCCCTACCCTCGTAACCAAATTTTGTGACCAAATGCTAGACTACTAGGTTCTACTCAGGCTTTCGACCTTCGAAGAGTTTAAGGCACACACATCTATCTCCTGGAGTTTCGATTTACCAAATTCACGTAAATCGAGTGGATCGATGGTCCACGTTTACCCAACATCCAACGGTTAAAATCCACTATGATTCTTCCGTCTTCGAATATTTCGGGACTTCGAGACTTCGGGTTTCAGGGTTTCGGTCCTTGAGGCTCTCATACTCGCTTCCCTCTCCAACCCCCGACTTCTGAAAATTTGCTTTCCTTACCCTCTGGGCCCACAACACAGTTGTCGCCCACCAAGGTAGTGACTCATGGTGCCCTTAAGAAGGTCCACCTCACTCCCAGTGATGCCATGGGGCCCCACTACTTTCACTTTTCGTTTCGGAGTTTCAGGCATAAGGAGTTCGTGCATCCACACATCTCGAACTTTCGTTTGTCGAAATTATGAAATTATGGTCTATCATCTACTTGACCCAACGGTCCTGATTCCCCAAAATCTGACAACTTAGATCTCATCGGCATTTCGTGTATTGGTATTTTCTGTGTCACGAGGTCGAAGGATTTTCCACCTTCGTCCTCCCTATTCCCAAAATGTCGATTTCTTCCTGAATAATTAACGGTCCAGATCTCTCTTAGATTGATGGTTGTGATCCAATCATGAATTCATGTTTCGTGAATTCTCACGAACTCACCCTTAGACCATTTCAAGTCACGAGTCAGCAAAAGGTTGATTTCTCTCCACGTGTCCTTTCCGATGGATGGTCCTCGTGAATTCAGGATTTCACGTATCATGATTTCCACACTCCTGTGCAACTCCAAAGGGTTTTAAACCTTGTGCACGTTCTCCAGATTTGGCGGTCGTGAGGGTTCTCCTTTTCTCCCAAACAGATTCTATAGATCCAACACTTCGGGTGTGCAGTTCTCTCTCTCCCTGTGGCCATATACCACGCCAGCTATAGTTTTATAATACCACTACACCTCCTGAGCTTGTAACACGGTCAAGTAGTCCATTGACACTCAGAAACATTATGAGGTCTGAAATTAGTCCTCCGGACACAATTTCTTCTCAAAACCTCAGTCCAGAGACCACTTATCCATCCCATCCAGGCTCAGCGTTAAAACCAGACTCTAATACCATAGTGTAATTCCCTCGGCTATCAACCATACATGGTAATGATTGGATTAAGGAATGAGATCACAAATCAATGAATCAAGAAGTACCTGCAAACATACATCAACCTATCATATATATAGATCACCCTCAAGGAAGACATAACCCATGGTTTTCTGATTTCGGTTAAGGAATTAGTGTTGTATTCTAATCTAAGTCAATGGATTAGAGGTTTTGGATGTTGGGATATCCTATATATATTATATTGTAAACAATGAAGTTGGATGATGACGGATAATAATTAGAGGTGTGGGTCTAAATAGGTTGATGGTTTTCCCAGTTTAGGTTTCCAGGGTAAATCTATGTGTATATGTGTGATTGAAACTTTGTTATTTTCTATTTTTTAAGAATCCATGTGTGCATTGCATTACTATAAAAAGTTCAAAAATTACACAAGGGTGACAACAATGAACAAATGCCACTAAGTTGAATAAAGATTGAGATTCTCCCCCACCTCTCTTTTCTTTTTTTATTTTTCATGTTTTTACGAGCATGAAAAAGAGATAGAAGTATGATACAATGGATAAAAAGAGTGGCTCATTGACAAACAACTATGTTCCAAGTGCATGGAATAGACCTATGAAAAGAAAATGCAAAAATGTGCTAGGAAAATGATTTCCACTCATAGATATTTTCTCCAAGGGTAAAGGTTGTAAAATGAATGAAAATTGATTCAAATGACAAGAGGTCAAGAGGGGTTCCAATTGCGGTAATAAGGATAAAGAAAAAAACAACAAATCAGTATGAACCAGGACATAAATGACAATAAGCATATGCAACTGTTAAGCAACAAAAATGATGATGGGAACCCCTTTAGAACATGGCCCAAAAATATATTAAGAGAGAAGAAAGAGGTCTCAACTTTTATTCATGGTGAGGCAAAATATGGGTTCCCGGACCTACAAATAATTGTAACATGATGCCAAATGGAAAAGGGAATGCTAACTAGGGTATCCCATGAAGGCTAGGCACTACCACATAAGTTACAATGTGTAATAAAGAGAAGGGATAATGTCACAACCTAACAGGGTCGAACCAAGTTAAGGCATAATGTCAACAAAAGTGATGATTAAAATGCAAGATCAAAATGCAGGGAAAAACCTATCTCTATATGGTAGTTTAGAAAACATGCCTCATAGTTGAACGAATATCGCCAAAAAGTACTAAAGAAAATGTCTCCAAAGTTCTATATACATGATCAAAAACGTTATTCCATAAATTAATAAATATAGTATAAACCTCCAATAACAAATTGTGCTCTTAATAAAAAACTTTGAAAACAAAAACCTTAAAAATACGATATGGTACAAATCACTACACACCTAATGGCTTATGTATACTACTTTTTTAGGTAGATCCCATTGCGAGGCTCAAGCCAAAAATTCCTTTCGTAATACACAAACTCATAGGCCCTTATCGACAACATATGGCACACCATGTCGAGGCCACACCACATAGGTTCGAATTCCCACGTTCTTAACATATCATGATTCTGGTCATGAACTAGAACTAGGTCACTATCAACTTGATGATAAACACACTTAGCAGTCTCATGAGCTATTGTAGCTCCTTGATGATGTTGATCGACACATGGGAAAGGTACGAAAAAGTCATCTTTAAAATGGATTGGAGTGTAGAATTCAAGGGCAAGTTATGAAAAAGGATTCCTAAACACAATCTGGTCAAGACTTAGCATTTCACTAGATCAACCATAAAATGCCTCCTATCTTGAATCAAGACTTTTCACATCACTCTTTGACTATTCCAGTTTGGGAAGAAAATATGATTGATGATGCATGTATTCCATGGTTTATCAACCATATTCATGACTTCAAAGATGGCCTTGCTTGTAGGAAACTCCAAATCCAAGAAGTCATGTGAATTGGGGGGGTTGATAGCCCAAATGGGTGAAGTGTAATGATCATATTCCACATCCTATTGGAGATTCTAATTAGTATTAGTTAAATCTGACTTTATCATTTGATAGGAAATCTCTACCGCACTCAATGGCATACCTTCTCTAAATTTCTCTACTTCTGAGGGATTAGGTACTACTTAAGGATTCTATTGAATGGCTAACATGTAAGAAAAAATTGATCTAGCAGCTAAGAAAATACCCTATGATTCAATAGCACTCGAAGAGATCATAAAGATAGGAAATGTGTCAGAATAATTGAATGGTGGAGGTAGGGTAAATTTACCCATCAATGATGAATCCTTGAACATGACAACACCAATACTATCATAAAAAATCATGGAACCATTGATGAATAGAATGTTCATACAAATGTTATTCCTAAAATCGGGCATACAATAGACCAATTGATCAATAGTAACTACTTTCCCTTCATGAGGAAAGTAGAGGACCCTAAAGACTGAGGACACTACAATTTTCATCGTGAAGAACCAACTATGCTCTAACAAAAAATTGTAATCTAGTAAGGCGTCGACTACTTCGACTTCAATCGAAACAATCTTTCCACCTAACTCAATAATAAAGGAGACAATGATTTTATGAGGCATAAACGTGTAACCATGAAATTATTTTAATAAGGTGTTAGATTGAATGAATTCTAGAGAACATAAATCTCTCCAACATGACAATGACATGATGCAAGTGGAGGCTCCTTCATAAAAAATAGTTATGAAGATATTTATCCCACATGAAATCACTTGAATTTGAAAAGAAATTTGGTGGAGTAGCCTAGGTTGATTCTGGTTGATGTTAAAAGTAATTAAGAGAGTATCCAATGGACCAACTCTGCCTATAGTAGACAACAATGCTTTCCTCTGCATGGGGCATCTTTGAAGGAATTTGAGGGTAGACATGACATATGGTGTCTGTGATAAATATTCCATGATATTGTGATTATGGGTAGCCTATGCATTAGGATTATGTGTCAACCTTCATAGAACACCCTTAGGTGGGTGAATTATTGTATCAAATGATGGCTTATCTATATGGAGAGGGAAACCATTTTGAGATGAATATTGATCCTTATATGAGGGACCACTCTCAGGATTCTCAAAATTGTGAGCTTGAATTTGTAGATTAATTGTTTGATCACACATGGAAACATTTGCATTTGAGGTACTGTCTCATTTCTAGTGGTTACCCAATGTCCCCCCTTGTAAAAGTGAAGGTTTTGACACAACCATTAGTTGATGTTGTGGTGAGAATGGATTCGTTATAATAGTGGGTTTTTGTGGAGCTCCATACTAATCTAAATAGAATTGAAGATCTTCCATCCAAGGACATCGATGGGTGATATGGTCTCCATTGAAAATATTGCAAGGAAACTTTAATTTCTTCTTCCCCTTCATGCCTCCCAAATTGGAATTTTGAGTTTGATTAGTCCCTTTCCTAGGATTATAATTCTTCTTCTTCTTCTTATTCCCAGGTTGTTGAGAATTCTTCAAATCAGTGTATTGTTCCCAATGAATGTCAGAGGTCTAAGAAGGGACTATGGTATTTTGAGGTGTTGGCATAGTTGTGGGTGGATTTGTAGAAATAGACATTTGACATATCTGTCCAATCAACTGGCCAACATAAGAATGGGACATGGAGTAGGTTTTATTGGATATGTTGATGACTTGGGAGTATGCAGAATGATATTATAAAATGTGCCAAATTCAGATTAAGTCAAGTATAAATTTTGAGCACACAAAATTCCCTACTCCTCAGTAATTACCGTTGACATGGATTCATCCTTGGAAATTGGTGGAAATTGTAACGTCCCCTCCATCACGACATCAATGTAAGTGAGTGTGTGTGTGTGTGTGTGTATATATATATATATATATATATTAAAAAAAACTACAGTACAATGAAGAATAAGAGACAAAAACACACATAAATAATTACACCTTCTATTATCATCTACATCATCACACAACTAGGAACCAATTATAATAAGTAAATCAATAAAATCACATCAATATATCATGGATATCTATCTGCCTCACCTACCTTGCAAGGTTAGGACCTCTAAGACACATAATCAACAATCAAGTCCATGATTTATCCGATCGATTTTGACCATTTAAGGTCTTAGGACTGGGGACTGTTCTGAGGAACAATGAAGTATATAATTTCTTTAAACATCATACTATTACAACATCCAAGAATAAATCAACAATAATACTTAACATAATTTCTTCTGAGCACACAAAATAATCTATTGTACTTAACAAACATTTAACCAACACTCCTATGTATTGAGCAAGAACATGATATCATTTTTTCTTATGGACAACAAGAAATTTCACTTAGTATGAACATAATTCATCCATTCTTTTAAATTCTTAATCCAGAGGGTACCAAATTTAACGTATCAATATACTTATTGACCTCATCAGAATAATCAATTCCTCTTCAAAATAGACTCATAATACACATTAAATTCAACCTCTAACACCTCAATTAAAATCTTGAATTAAACAATTAATCTTTTATCTTATATCAGACGTTTATTTATCTTATATCAGGCGACGTTATCAATTTACGCCTATTGAGGAAGTCAAATTATCATAGACACCAATTAAATTCTAATATTCCATTACATGTTACATCTCAACTAAATTCCACTCTACACGGTATAATCCTCATTGTTACAAAATTAATTCTTCAAGAGTGACAACATAACCTATCCCTTTTATTGTTTTATAAGATATTATAAGCTACACTAATACTTTAACTTCCTTGAATATTCTCATTAATTAATTAATCTTTGTACATTCTTCTTAGTCAAACATCACCCTTTTTATATATCTTGTAAGTTTTTACATCGTCATCAACACAATAGGTTACACGTTAATCACTTAATTATACTAAATCTCATTTTCAAATTATGTAGTTAATCAATAAATAGTTCAATAACTATAGATTCATAGCATCCCAAACCATTACGTATCAATCAAATCCTTTGATCACTTTACTCATTGGAATCAATCGAAGGAAAGTAAAAAGAATGATTTTGTTAGTTCCAAAACCTTGTCCAAGACCACGTCTTTTCCAACCACCAATGATATGCCTCCCCTCATCTCTTCTCTTCACCACCTTCCTTCTCTTCTTGTTTGTTGGGTTAGAACTCGAGAGTCATCCCCATTTTGTAGCAAACCCTCATCCAAGAGTGAGCCAACAAACCCTAGATTAGAACTAGGGTCATTTTGGCGAAGAGTGGTTTCTGAAATTGGAAATTTGTTTTCTAAAAGAATGGAGCAAGGTATGAGATATTTCGAAGTAATGGTTGGTGACTTAAACCCATTGGATCATGGATACAAATAATAATGACCACCCCCCTCCATGACATACATGCAGGGATCCGCCGAAAGCCCAGCTTCTGAAATCCCATTCCCCACCTTCTAGGTCAGGTGTCGACCCACAAGGGGGAAAGCATAAACCAATGCTTTATAATGATTTAAGCTACTGTAGTAGTGATCGTGAATGGAATGAATCCAGAGAATAGTTGAATAATGAATGATCAGGAACATAATTGGCTCATTTTTGTCCTATCTCAAAAGATCCCTTCAGTCCAAATTTTCCTGTCCATCAACTCCTCCCCCTTGCATTGGAAGCTTCGATTGACCAAGGAGGACATGCAATCATGGATTCAACTTCAAAGAAAATATATCCTCTTTTTTGACGGGGATTCTTCATGCATTCTAGGGGTGACAGGTGCGGGAGGGACCCTAGTGGATCCTGGAGGAAAAAAATAATTTGAATTTTCATGAGGATGAATTATATGCAATATATATGAGTCTCAAACTCACATCAGCTAGCCCATATTAAGACTTGATTGTTCTTGGAGACTCAAAAATTGTCGTTAAAAACCTTCAATTGCAAGTTCCTTCATCGCCCTCCCCTTTCCTCTGACACTCTCGATGAATTCTAGTGGAAAGAAAGAAATTCAGGAATGTTTCATTCTTCCATATCATTTGTTCTCACAACTCAAATGCTGATAAACTAGCCAAAAAAGCAAAAGAACTGGGACAATGTATGTTAAGACTCAATGTAACACCCTGTTTCCCCCAGATTGTAAATATAACTGGACTAGCCAAGGACTATGGCAAACTCATAAGTATGAATATGTGATATAAATGGACCCGCAGGAAGAGGTCAATGAATGTGAATAATATTTTGAATTTATTGCAGGACTGCTGAGAGGGGATGTGCAGAAAAGAAACCACGATGGTGGTGGAAGCTCCTGAAAAGGTGGCGTTAACTTCCACCCTGAATGAATATCGTATTTGGACTCCACTGGCCCAGAGAACCAAAAGCGGCTCGCTGGCCATGAAATTTAATGCCTTGCAGACTGGTAGGTTGATGGCTTGATGAGGGATGGGGAGGTGAACCGCCGGTCCGTAGAGCCATCATGACTGACCAGTGCGAGGGTAATCGTGCCACACGCAACCTCGTGAGAGGATAAGTCATATGGCAGAAGCGATTGAGGGCGCGGACGCGAGGGGAACTCTGGCAATTTTTATGCAGAGTGAGTGATAGCAGAGAGGAAGGATTGCAACCTTCGCTTCTGGTCACTGGCAGATAGAGAGACACAGTCTCAGAGCATCATGGTCTCAGCTCGGGGGTGGCTAGTGGCAAATCCTTTGGGATTCGCTGAGCCTATGGTTGGGTGGAAACGAGCACTCATTAGGCAGTGCACTCACTTCTGGTGTTATTTCTGATAAGTATTTTATGTATTACATCTTGAAATTTCATATACTGATATACATATACTCACAGCACTGTGAAATTGTGAACGATTTTAGTGTAAGAATGTCTATGTGGTGTTTTGTTAATAGTTAATGGGCATATGCTTGTAATAGAGGAAGCCATGCATGACTTATGTTGATAGACGGATTCTAATCATGCCCAGTCGTTCTCGGGAAGTTGTTTTCCCCTTATCTGCTTTCGGAAATGCCTCGGTAGGGATCCCTTCACAAAGATTCCCTCCTTAGAAAAGTTCACCAAGAACCCAGAACAAGGACTTGATCGTGCAGGTCTTATTAACCCTGTACAAGGAGGAACGACCCTCTTAAGGTTATGAGATAGTAGTATTGTGAGATGTAATGGGTCGATGGATGAGATCTCGTCGGAGGACCCATAGTCATTCACGACCATTAGATCATCGTGAGCAACGAGAAAATGGGATCGTAGATCCCAAGACCCAAAAGAACATTTGAACCAACGACCTTCCCACATCCACGAAGTGGCAGAAGGTGCACACGATGGGACAATCCGAGCCGTTGGATCGAGTTAAGATACTCGGAGTCTAGCCTCCAGAGTGTGCACAGAAGAAAACGGATCTGGACCGTTAGATCTGGGCAGAGATCCCAAAAACCGTCGGATCTGCGGAAGTTACGTGGAGGGTAAGTCCTTGTGGACAGGAGGAGAAATCGACAGTCAGGATTCACAGAGGAAGATTGTGAAATCTCGTCAGTCGTTAGATTTCGGGAAAGTTGCGCAGGGTTTAAGTCCTAGTATGCAGACGAGGAGTCCTGGAAGAGTCATCGGGATATCAGAGTCATCGAGGTTTGAAGGTCAAGAGAATCGAGACCTTGTAGGTCACGAAATCCAGAGAAGGGATCCTGGTCGTTGATCTCGACAGGGACATGTGTCGAAAGATCCGAGGGAGTCATGAACCGAAGAATCGAGGTTTTCGAAGACATAGAACTCTCACATGTTGGAATCGCGATCCGCTATATCCCGACAAGAGTTTTAAACCGTCCACCTGTAGGGACACGTGTCAGAGGATCCCTAGGAGTTAGGGTTCGGCATTTCGGGGTTTCCAAAGACAAAGGAATTGTTGCATCAGAAATCACGATTTTGTGATATCCGATATAGCGACGGGAAAGTGGTGATGTGGAGGAATAAGTTCTCACGTGCATCGGGAATCGGTATATCGGGGATCCCGGTGACAAGTGAATTATGCACTTTGAAATCACGATCCGTGAAACCCCGATCAGGGGGGAACAACAGTCCGAATAGCGGAAGATGAGGGAAGAGCCGTAGTGGGAGCCAGCTGTCGGCTTGAAGGTGATTCTGTGTTCGAGATATTGGGAAACTTAGGGGTAAGTGTTTTACGACATTGGAAACCCCATAGCCCCGACGAGAGGTAGGACTACGGTCCCGAAATCAGTGGCCACATTGGCCAGGGCTTAGCTTAGAGGGATGAAGCACATCGGGGACCGAAGGATCGGGAATTCTGAGTACATGTGCACCTCGGTACCACAAACCCCAAAACCCCAATGAGAAGTTGTTGCTGTGGTCATATAGGAGCCGGTCGTGTGGGCCAAAGGCTTAGCCAAGTGGGGTTGAGGCAACAAAGGAGCGATTCGGGGATCGAAGATCGGTGATTTAATTTTCCAAAACATCGTGGGTGACAAAACCCCGATAGAAGAAACTTTGACAAAAGCATATGACGGTGGTCATATGAGAGCATGTCACGTGGACCAGTAGTACGCTAGAAGAGGCTGGTGAGAAAGGGGCGCATCAGAAATTTGTCCCATCGGTGATCAGGGATCCGAAAGGACAGGGACTCTCGACAGCGGAAAGTCCGAAACCCTGAACCCTGATATTGAACCAGGGATTGGCATTTCGCTAGTGTAAGTCTCTGGAGATTTCTCATTTGGGAGACATTAACCCAAAAAAATTGATTTATGATAGTGGGTACGTTACAAAGTGGTATCAGAGCATGGTTACAACACTCGTCCTGATTGGGCTCATGCATGAGTCGCGCATAAACCTTGTTTGAAACACTCCTATGAGGAGTAATCCCCTGACTTAACTCTCTTGTCCAGGATTAAAAAACTTGGAAAATGAGAACCCGACTGTGTATGCAAATTAAATAAGTTATGAAATTATGTGCCATTTATAAGAAATGAATTTAACTCTTGACTAACAGCCAACGTTTGTCTTTTCACTCAAGCGGACGATCAACCGCGGGAATTTACAAATGCAAAGTATGGTGACTCACCTAGAGGTGGGAGAAGGCTCCCACAACAGAGACGAAGAGTCTGATGAGAGAAGAGCAATAGGAACCCCTCCAGACCTAGCGGAGACTGTGAGGAGTCTCATGGTTGAATTGCAAAGCTACAAGGTCGATAATGAAAGGATGATGAAAGAACAAGAAAAGCAAACCGAAATTAATGCAGTTCTACTGCAGAGCCTATCCGACCTACAAAAACAAATGCAGCATGAACCTGAGATGAAGAATCGTGGTCGTGTTAGTGGTCACACTGAGAGAAGCACATCCAGAAAGGTCCACCCCAGAGGTAAAGGACCAGTGCCAGACGATTCCACTGAGAAGGAAGTTGGCGATTTAGAAGGTTCTTCCAGTAGCAGGACCAATTCCTATTCTCAAAAGAAACAGAAGAAGCAAAAGACTTCTAAGAGTCATAAATTTGAGGAATTCAAAAAGGCCAAACCTCCCTCCTTCGATGGCGAGATAAAGAAGGGAGAGGAAGCTGAGGCCTGGCTACTTGGACTGAAGAAATATTTCATAGTCCATGATTTCTCAGAGAACCTGAAGGCTCGAGTGGTCGCTTTCAACCTGAATGGAAAGGCTTCCATTTGGTGGGAAGACCTTAAGAATATGAAAGGGGTCCGCGAGGAAGACCTGTCTTTGAAATGGTTCGAGAAGTACTTCCGAAAGAAGTATTTGTCGGAAAGGTATTTCGACGAGAAGGCTAAAGAGTTCTATGAACTGAAATTGGGACAACTTACTATGGAGGAGTATGTCAACAAATTCCTCGACTTACTGAGATATGCACCCTACATCAAGGCAGAGAAGGCGAAGGCACAACGCTTCATCAGTGGCCTACCCAAGGAATACTGGAACCGAATTGAATTTGACTTGCCAAAGACCCTAGAAGACACTATAAGAAAGGCAACATATTGTCATGAACAATATGGACATCGGGCAGAGTCTCATGGAGATTGGAAGCAGAAGAGTGGCTCGAAATTTTAGAAGAAAGGGAGAAAATCCTCGTGATTGAAAAACTACAAGAAGAACCACAGAATGAACTTTCCAACCCGAAGTGTGCTCCAGTAGAACTTTCCCCTAGCGGACGGAAATAAAACTTCTGGACCTATACCAGTAAGGAATGATAACACAAAGAGAAAACCTTTGGAATGCTAGGATTGCGGAGGAGAGCATCTCTGGAAAGACTATCCACTCCGACAACAGAACGGTCGGAAAATTTATAACATGCAGGAAGCTACCATGGTCAATGATGTGGCAAGGAGTGTGTCGTAGATCTATGCAGCCTTGGATAATAACCAAGCTGACCACCAAGCTTCAGTGGTGGAAATAGAAGGTATGATCTTCAACCATATGGTATCTGTTTTGATCGACCCTGGTTCAAATTTGAGTTATATATCCCCTAAAGTTGTTGATAAGTGTAAGCTACAACCACGAAAACAAAATAATCCATGGTTAGTACAATTAGCCACTGGCACCAAAAGAAACATGGTAGAGGCCATACCAGCCTGCCAATTAGTGTTGGGTGGGTTCCCCACCCAAGCAACCCTTAATGTATTACCCTTGGGATCATACGATCTGTTGATTGGTATGGACTGGCTGGCCGCCCATAAAGCCAAACTGGATTGTTTCTATAAAACCTTAGAGTGTGTGAACGAAGAAGGAAAAAGGGTAACCCTTCCATGGATCTGAAAACTGGTCTCGGTGAGACAAATATCAGCATTGCAAATGAGGAAGTATTGCCAGAAGGGATGTCCCCTATATGTAGTACAGGTGTTGAAAACAACCGAAGGTGCAGATCCAATCCCTGATGATCACCCTATCATGAGAGAATACCGAGATGTGTTTCCAGAGGATATATCGGGTCTACCCCCGAGAAGAGACATTGACTTATCAATAGAACTTGCACCAGGAGCGGTGTCGGTGTTTAGGACACCTTACCAAATGAGCACACATGGGATACCATCAAGTCCTAATTAAGGGTGAATACATCCATAAAACTGCTTTCCAGACACGGTATGGTCACTATGAGTTTGTGGTAGTGCCATTTGGATTAACCAATGCCCCTGCCACTTTCATGTGCTTAATGAACAATGTACTCAGAAAATTTTTAGATAAATTTGTACTAGTTTTCATTCATGACATATTAATCTACTATAAGAATAGAGAAGAACATCTTAGACTTGTGCTGCAAGTGCTAAGAGAGCATCAACTTTATGCTAAATTAAGCAAGTGTGACTTCTTTCAGAAGCAAATACACTACTTGGGACATGTTCTATCCAAGGAAGGGGTAGCAATAGACCCTGACAAGATTAGGTCTATCATGGAATGGCCTACCCCAAAGGATGTCTCAGACATCAGATCCTTTATGGGATTGGTGGGATATTATAGAAGATTTATAAAAGATTTCTCCAAGATTGGTTGTCCAATCACTGCCCTCCAGAAGAAGGGAACAAAATTTCTGTGGACACAGCAATGCGAAGAAATATTTCAAACCTTGAAACATCTACTAACCCATGCACCTGTATTGAAAATCGCTGACCCAGAAGCTGAATTCCTTGTGTGCACAGATGCCTGTAAAGAAGGGCTCGGAGGAGTCCTTATGCAGGAAGGAAAGGTGATCTGCTATGAATCCCAAAAATTGAATGAACACAAGGTCAACTATGTGACTCATGATCTAGAATTGGCTGCCATAGTGCATGCCTTAAAAATGTGGAGGCATTACCTCCTGGGAAGGAAATTTGTGCTTATGACAGATCACTATGGACTACGGTATTTGTTTGATCAACCCAAGATCAATGCTAGACAAGCTAGATGGATGGCCCTCCTTAGCGAATTTGACTTTGAAATCAAACACATTAAAGGGAAGGAGAATAGGGTTGTCGATGCCCTTAGTAGAATCATGAGAACAATTCACCTGGCAGCGGTGAGTACCTGCGAGACAGATGTCAAGAACAGAGTCAAAGAGGCACAAGAAATAGATCCCTTCGTCCGAAATGTGACCCTGTACCTATAGCAAGAACCCGCTGGAGAAAAATACGAAGGCTATCAGATGACCGAAGGAGGTCTACTCACCTACAGAGATAGACTGTACATTCCCAATCGTGACGACTTGAAGAGGTTCATCATGGATGAACTACATAAAATACCTTACACTGGTCACCCAGGATACCAGAAAATGATTACTGTCACCCGAAAACAATTTTACTGGCCGGGATTGAAGAAGGACGTAGCCAAATATTTGGCCCAATGCATAGAATGCCAACAGGTTAAAGAAAAACATCGACACCCAGCAGGACTATTACACCCTTTACCCATCCCAGAATGGAAATGGGAAACCATCTCCATGGATTTTATCACTGGATTACCAACTTCAACCAAACAGAATGACGCCATTATGGTAGTGGTGGATAAACTGAGCAAGTCTGCTCATTTCATCCCCGTCAAATCGACCTGCAAGGCAATAGATATCACACAGGTAGTCATGAAAGAGGTGTTCCGACTGCATGGCATGCCGAGAGAGATAATATCTGACAGAGACACAAAATTCACTTCCCAATTCTGGAAATCACTGATGGCGGGTTTAGAGACCAAATTGTTGTTTAGTACCGCATACCACCCTCAAACCGATGGACAGACAAAAAGAGTAAATCAGATATTAGAAGATATGTTAAGGATGCATGTGATGCATCAACCTAGGAAATGGGAAGACTACCTACCATTGGTAGAATTTGCCTACAACAATGACTACCAAGCATCCTTAAAGATGAGTCCCTTCGAGGTCCTCTATGGTAGACAGTGTAATACTCCAGTCAGCTGGAGTAATCCTGTAAATAGGATTTCTATTGGACCCGATATGTTGAAAGAAATGGAACGGTAAGTGACTCAAATAAAACAAAATCTGAAGGCCGCTCAGAGCCGACAGAAAAGCTATGTTGATCAAAAGAGAACTCCAAGAGAGTTCAAAACAGGAGACCATGTATATCTTAGAATTAAGCCCAGAAGGAGCTCCCTGAAAATGGGAGCTTGTGTCAAATTGGCACCTCGGTATTGTGGACCCTTTGAGGTTCTAGCCAGAGTGGGACCTATAGCCTATCGGCTAGCACTTCTCCCACAGTAAAAGAACATAATGTTTTCCATGTCTCATTATTGAAGAAATATGTACATGATGCTAATCATATAATTGATTGGTCTGTGATCCAGGTGGAACCGGAGGGAGAATTCCTGCCAGAGCCCCAATGCATATTGGACAGAAGGGAAACCCGACTCCGGAATAGAACCATTGCATAGGTCAAGATGCAGTGGAAACATTTTGGCCTAGATGAGGCTACATGGGAAATGGAGGATGCCATGAGACAGGCATATCCGATTATGTTTATTTCTGTACAAGTAATTCATGTTAGTAGCTAAGAACATCGAGGATGATGATCCTTTTAAGGGGGAGGGAATTGTAACACCATGTTTCCCCCAGATTGTAAATATAATTGGACTGGCCAAGGACTATGGAAAACTCATAAGTATGAATATGTGATATAAATGGACCTGCAGGAAGAGGTCAATGAATGTGAATAATATTTTGAACTTATTGCAGGATTACTGAGAGGGGATGTGCAGAAAAGAGACCACGATGGCGGTGGAAGGCTCCTGAAAAGGTGGCGTTAACTTCCACCCTAAATGAATACCATATTTGGACTCCACTGGCCCGGAGAACCAAAAGCGGCTCCCTGGCCCTGAAATTTAATGCCTTGTAGGCTGGTAGGTTGATGTCTTGATGAGGGATGGGGAGGTGAACCATTGGTCTGTAGAGCCATCATGACTGACCAGCGCGAGGGTAATCGTGCCACACGCAACCTCGCGAGAGGATAAGGCGTATGGAAGAAGCGATTGAGGGTGCGGACGCGAGGGGAACTCTGGCAATTTTTACGCAGAGTGAGTGATAGCAGAGAGGAAGGATTGCAACCTTCGCTCCTGGTCACTAGCAGACAGAGAGACACAGTCTCAGAGCATCGTGGTCTCAACTCGGGGGTGGCTAGTGGTAAATCCTTTGGGAGTCGATGAGCCTACGGTTGGGTGGAAACGAGCACTCCTCCCAGCAGTGCACTCACTTCTGGTGTTATTTCTGATAAGTATTTTATGTATTACATCTTGAAATTTCATATCCTGATATACATATACTCACAACACTGTGAAATTGTGAACGATTTTAGTGTAAGAATGTCTATGTGGTGTTTTGTTAATAGTTAATGGGCATATGCTTGTAATAGAGGAAGCTATGCATGAATTACGTTGATAGATGAATTCTAATCATGCCCAGTCATTCTCAAGAAGTTGTTTTCCCCTTATCTGCTTCTAAAAATGCCCCAGTAGGGATCCCTTCACAAAGATTCCCTCCTTAGAAAAGTTCACCAAGAACCTAGAACAAAGACTTGATCGCGCAAGTCTTATTAACCCTGTACAAGGAGGAACGACCCTCTTAAGGTTCCGAGATAGTAGTATTGTGAGATGTAACGAGTCGACAAATGAGATCTCGTCGGAGGACCCATAGTCATTCACGACCATTAGATCATCGTGAGCAACGAGAAAACGGGATCGTAGATCCCAAGACCCGAAAGAACATTTGAACCAATGACCTTCCCACATACACGAAGTGGCGGAAGGTGCACACGATGGGACAATCCGAGCCGTTGGATCGAGTTAAGATACTCGGAGTCTAGCCTCTGGAGTGTGCACAGAAGAAAATAGATCTGGACCGTTAGATCTAAGCAGAGATCGTGACAGCCATCGGATCTGCAGAAGTTACGCAGAGGGTAAGTCCTCATGGATAGGAGGAGAAATCGACGGTCAGGATTCGCAGAGGAAGATTACGAAATCCTGTCAGTCGTTAGATTTCGGGAAAGTTGCGCAGGGTTTAAGTCCTAGTATGCAAACGAGGAGTCCCGGAAGAGTCATCGGGATATCAGAGATTTCGGGAAAGTTGCGCAGGGTTTAAGTCCTAGTATGCAGACGAGGAGTCCCGAAAGAGTCATCGGGATATCAGAGTCATCGGGGTTTGAAGGTCAAGAGAATCGAGACCTTGTAGGTCATGAAATCTCGAGAAGGGATCCTGGCCGTTGATCTCGACAGGGACACGTGTCGGAAGATCCGAGGGAGTCGTGAATCGGAGAATCGAGGTTTTTGAAGACATAGAACTCTCGCATGTTGGAATCGCGATCTGCGATATCCCGACGGAGTTTTAAACCGTCCATCTGCAAGGACACGTGTTAGAGGATCACTAGGAGTCGGGGTTCGACATTTCGGGGTTTCCAAAGACAAAGGAATTGTTGCATCAGAAATCGTGATTTCGCGATATCCGATATAGCGACGGGAAAGTGGTGACATGGAGGAATAAGTTCTCATGTGCATCGAGAATTGGTATATCGAGGATCCCGGTGACAAGTGAATTATGCACTTTGAAATCACGATCCGTGAAACCCCGATCAGGGGGGAACATATGTCCGAATAGCAGAAGCTGAGGGAAGAGCCGTAGTGGGAGCCAGTTGTCGGCTTGAAGGTGATTCGGTGTTCGAGAGATCGGGAAACTTAGGGGTAAGTGTTTTACAACATTGGAAACCCTGTAGCCCCGACGAGAGGTAGGACTACGGTCCCAGAATCAGTGGTCACATTGGCCAGGGCTTAGCTTAGAGGGATGAAGCACATCGGGGACCGGAGGATCGAGAATTCTGGGTACATGTGCACCTCGGTACCGCAAACCCTGAAACCCCGATGAGAAGTTTTTGCTATGGTCATATAGGAGTCGGTCGTGTGGGCCAAAGGCTTAGCCAAGTGGGGCTAAGGCAACAAAGGAGCGATTCGGGGATCGAAAATCGGTGATTTAAGTTGCCAAAACATCGTGGGTGACAAAACCCTGATAGAAGAAACCCCGAAAAAAGCATATGACGGTGGTCATATGAGCGCAGGTCACGTGGACCAGTAGTACGCTAGAAGAGGCTGGTGAGAAAGGGGCGCATCAAAAATTTGTCCCATCGATGATCGGGGATCCGAGAGGACAGGGAATTTCGACAGCGGAAAGTCCGAAACCCTGAACCCCGATATTGAACCAGGGATTGGCATTTCGCTAGTGCAAGTCTCTGGAGATTTCTCATTTGGGAGACATTAACCCAAAATTTTTTATTTATGATAGTGGGTACATTACACTCAATGGCCTCTGACATTGTCTTAAAATCAAGTTCACCCCTCCCTTAATATCATGTTCCTCCACACCCACTCCCCTCTTTAGTATCGTGTCAACATGATGTCAAAGGGTGGCAAATTAATTTCTCCAGGTCTCTCCTCACTCTTCCATTTTTTATCCGAGCATTAACACTCTCGTCTCGTCAAACTAGAAGACTTGCAGAAGGAGAAACAGATAAACTTGAATTAAATAATAAAAACAAAATTTATTTAATTCATATATAATTAAATTTTAAATATTCTCACATTATTTTATCATTTAAATCATTATCATATTATTATTATTATTATTATTATAAAAATGTTATTATAAATGTTAATTTTAATAAAACAAAATACAATTTAATTTTTTTATCAACTCATAATCATATTATTAAAAAAACTTACAAATTTCAATTTTTATATCATCACAATGTTATATACTATTATGTTATTATTAAAAAATAAAAGTGTGTAATCCTTAATTTTAATGTCTAAATCATGGTGTTACATCATATTTAAAAAAATATAAGTACAAATCCTTTTAATAATCTCATTGCATTATTATTATTTAGTTGTATATCATTAAAAGTTATTACCCTAAAGTTTATTTAAATTATTACATTGTTTAAACTCCATTTTACCATCTTATTTCATTATTGTTTGTTGCGAGCACAAACTATTTTATTAAAATAAATGTTATCAAAAAATTTGTTTTCAAATCACAATATTTTCTCATTCAAATATTTTATCATGTCATTATTAAAAACATTATCTTCAAAATATTATAGTTATCATTTAAAAATTCACTAATTCATTTTTTAA
>JZKD02S1596014.1:120084-135000 GCA_000966675.3 Picea glauca
CTTCAGATCCCTCAATCCTGCTGCCATACTAATTCTCATAAAATTTGTCCTTCAAGCTATCTCTACCTATCTAATATTGTCTTTGGCTACCCCACAAATAGTTATTAAAAGTATAATAAATGTACATAGGAATTTTCTCTGGCATGGTCATGATCCAGGATAAAAATGGGCCCTTGTCAACTGGGAAAAAGTTTGCAAGCCAAATTCCTTGGGGGGACTTGGCCTCTGGGACCCTGGAAGGTTGAATAACATAATGGGAGAAAAGATTTGGTGGCACTGGCTTAAATATCCTATTGAACTATGGGATAATCTATGGAAGAAAAACTATGCTCAACATATCCCATAAACACAACTTATTCGGCTCAATGAACAGATCCAAGGCTCTAATATTTGGAATGCAGCCTGGCAGAATAAACCTCTCATACAGACTCATGCATTATGGGAAATATGGAATGGTTAGAATGCTTTGTTTTGGATGGACTCATGGCAACAACTACCTCCTTTGCAATCACTGGATAGCTTACACCCCATTAAGGACCACATACAATGGTTGGAGCACCTCAAAGTTGTTGACCTTTGGCTAAATGTATCACACCATCCCCCTTGGCGAAGCTAGAAAATGCTCCCTCATGACCTCAACACTGTAGTAGATTATGATTTACAACCATGGCATACATTGACATCCCAAAGGAAAATTTGTATCGGTGAGGGATCAAAAATTCTACGTTGGGGTCATACCCCCTCAGGTACATTCACAATCAAAGAGGCTCGCTTCCTCCAAGATAAATTTCATAACCAAATAAAAGAGCATATTTGGCACATTATATGGAGATCTAAGTTATGGTCGAAATTTTCCACCTTCCTTTGAATCATGGTACATAATTGAATCCTTACTTGGGATAGCCTGAAAAAGCGAGGCTTCATTTGACCTTCGATTTGCTACCTCTCTCAAGAACATGAAGAATCAATGGAACACATACTCAACCAATGTTCCAGTAGTGGGGAGATCTGGGATCAGGCCTTCCAGATCATGAGGAAAACCAACAGAGCAAGGGATAACATTATAAGCACCATCATAAATTGGGGAATCGAGGCTTACAAAAGCCCCATCTTAAACAGGATTTGGCATTTTTTTCCAGGCTTCATTTTCTGGTAGCCATTGAAAGAAAGGAACATGCGTATCTTCTTCTCCCAAGCTTTCACCCAATCCAACATCTGGTCAAAGATCTTTGAGAATATACATGGAACTATCTATGACTAGCTTTGGACCCAGGAAGACTTCCCCAATGAACCCCATGAATCTCTCATCCTTTCTTCCTAGAAGCTAAACTTACACAATACTCCACTCAGTCTGAATTCTCATCATAGCTCAATCTCCTTGATCCCCTCCTAGTTTCTGCAAACTAAATTTTTATGGTGCTTTAAAGGGAAATCCTGGCCCTGTAGGATTTGGTGCAGTTCTCTGAGATAACAAAGGACAAATCAAGTACCTCTTAGCTGGACATCTGGTTCACGACTCCAACAAATCAACAGAGCTTTGAGGTCTCATAAGATGGATACAATTAGCCCCTAATTTAAATCCGACTCACTTAATCATTGAAGGTGACTCCAAAGTAATCATCTCGTTTTCCACCAAAATTATTAATGGGACTCATCCTGAGAAAGTCGCCCCAAGTTGGCGCTTTCTTGGCCCTCTTAAAACCTTGTGAGCTCTTCTACATCCCTCTCTCACTCTCATCCCCTCTCATGTGCGACGTGAAGAAAATAAGTTAGTTGATAAATTGGCTAATGAAGGAGTCTCTTCTCAAGCAGGGGACATCCTAATCGATGCATAACATCACTCTGCTTTGTAGTTTTTGGTTCAATGCAAAGATATGGCTCTCATTGTCTGACCTCCCTGGATGGGGTGACACCTGGCCCTCACGAAACACTTGACACACATGCACCCAATGTAGTTAATGCCCACAGTCGCCACCCTTCCTCCTCGTCAATTCAATATGCGTAGCATTCACTCAGGAATGGGGGTAGTGCCCCTGCACATGAAGGAGGTTTTAATGGCGCACATACGACAATGACTAAGGATTATCAAAGAAAGTACAAGGAATCTTAGTGCCATCACTTCGGTCTTTATGGAACCTCTCCTGATCATTTCAGTTGTTTTTATGGAGGAAAGGAATAACAATTTTTATTTCATTTTGGATTCACATTCAGTTTCCCTTTCCTCTCCTAGCATTTCTGCCTTCTGGTGTTGGAATATTGTTATCGTCTGTGTCTCTCCAATGTCACGCGAACGAGGCAAGCTGATGCAGGAGCATCACCAACTCATCAAGGAGCATCGCCCAAGACAAGCAAGTCAGCGTGAAAGACAACGAGCAATTGGACAAGGCCAACCGAAACTTTTTTGAATTCTCATTTAAGAGATGCGCCAATGTATAAATGAACCATTTATGGAAAGCGCCTTTGTATGTTATAGGGGACCTTGAGCCTTTAAGCTCTCGTCCTTAGGTAGATGAGGCATTTATTAGATTTAATGTAGGTAGATAGGATTTTATTTTCCAGATTAGACAGTTTAGATGGGAGGAGGTAAAACGGATATAGACACCCTCACTTGTACATTGTAACATTATTCAGAATCAAACATTCAGAAGAGAGGAGCAAGCAGAGAAATCTGTGAAGAACACCCATGTATAGATTTGAATTAATAGAAGAGAGTCTTTGATTCAATTTCATGGCTAGTGTTGTTTCTCTGTGTATATTGTTTATGTGCTCATGAATGTTTGTTTTTTGGTCATGCATTTGCTTTGTATATGTTGTGCATGTGATTTCAGGGTTTCAACTGAAGTCTGAGAGAGAGAGAAGAAAGGAATAAGTTCCAATTGTTTCTCTGTCTGAGCCAGGAGATTCCTGCATAGAGTGCAGTCGAATTCATCTGCAAAGAGTGTGTTGATGAAGCTTGATAGTTAAACACCTATTCTCATTCACCCTAAAGTTGATTAGGGTTGTTGAAGAGTGAAAAGAAGGTGCAGGCTGAAAGGGAGGAGTCTCAGTTGTTAATCTGAGCAGAGAAAGATAAAAGACTGCTGCTGCAGGAGTGCACAGAGTCGAACAACTTTAACCTTCGACGGGTTGAAGATTTGCGGCAAGGGGTGCAGGCAAGGAAGTTCTCATAGGACTTGTGAAGGCGAGAAAAATATCAGGAGGAATAAGCCTACGAGTTTGCTGAAGGATAAGTGCAGGCGATTGTTGTGGAAGGCCCGAGAGAAGCATCGCTGGTGGTGAGTGGTCGAGCAGTTTTCATGGAGGAAGGGTTTGATTCATCTCGCATAAAATATCCAAGGAAGGACAGATGATTAAAATACCCTGGAGATATTTCCCGAAAATCCGAGGACCGTTAGATCTTGCAAAGGTGGAAGGAGATTACAGTGCGAGTATTCAGAGGTTCGAAGCTCAGGAGTAAGTAGAGCCGTCGATCTGGGGTCATAGCAACCATTAGATCTACCTGTGACATCGTGTATCGGTACATCGCGTGTTGAAGCATCAAGTCGCTGGAACGGGAGTGGCGATATCCCTAGGAGCGAATCCCCGATAGGCTCAGAACCGTCGATCTTGTAGGACGCGTGTCAGGAGATCCCGAGGAGTCGGGGATCGGAGAATTGAGGTTCCCAACGACAGAAAACACTTGCATGTCAGATTCGCGATCCGTGATATCCTGACGGTGATGTGGCAGTGTGGGACCACAGTTGCTGGTGGAGTACAGGTAGCATCATATCGAAAATCGGAGAAAGTCAAGTCCCGAGTCCATCGACATCAAGACTCGCAATCTCGCGAGTTCCGAAAACCCGATAGAAGTATAAAAGGAGGAGACGTTAGGTCCACACGTGTATCGGGAAATCGACACATCGGGGTTCGGAGGTTGGAATTTCAACTTTCCAACATCGCGAGTAGCGATTATCCGATAGAGAGAACTCTGACAGAAGGGGGAGAAAGTCAGCGGTTGACCCGTATCGGGATTCGGAAATTCGTAAGACATAAGGCACGTGACCACAGAATTTGCGATATTGCGGACTCCGATTTCCCGACCGCTGAGGGAGATCTTTGAAAATTTGATGTGGGTAAGGAAGTTCCTGTCATGGAATTAGAAGGGAATTTACTTTCTTCAGGCCAAAGTCAGAGAAGGTCCTGGTGATCACGGACGTGCCCTGGTGGCGTCTACGCCAAGAGTGGTATCAGAGCCAGGTTAGATTCTCTGTTTTCTGTAGCAGAGAAGAAGAGAAGAATTCGCCATGCTGCCCAGAAGGGAGAGACAATCACCCGACCCAGAGGATAGGGAGGTGAGAAGAAGAGGCAGGCCGACAGGGAATCCAGAGGTGGAAAGACAGATACGAGATCTCAGAGCGAGACTCGAGGAGATGGAAACAACTCAGATACGCACAGCTGGTGCAGGGGATCTTAGTGATTCCGACAATGAAGCTGAAGCTGAACCACAAGGAGAAGTTGCAGCTGAAGATGCAGCCAATGAGAAATTGATCAAAGCTATTTCCAGGATGAGTTCCAAGACCAAAATGGACATTCCAGCTTATGAAGGAAGTCTGGATGCAGAAGAGATGTTAGATTGGATCAGGGCTCTTGACACCTACTTCGGTTATGAAGATATCGAAGAAGATAAAAAGGTCAGACATGCTGTCACCAAATTGAAAGGACATGCAACATTATGGTGGGACGAGCTACAGGAATATAGACGTTCCAAAGGCAAACATAAAATTAAAAGCTGGGATCGAATGATTGCTAAGATGAAGGAAAAATTCATCCCAAGGGATTATCATATCACACTGTTCAGGTGAATGCAGAACCTGAGATAGAAGTTGATGACGGTGAAGGAATACACCGAAGAGTTTTACAAGCTCAATATCTGAGTAGGTCATCGGGAGAGTGATGATGAGAAGGTTTCTAGGTACCTGAATGGTCTGAGATACGACATTCAGGATGAATTAAGCATGAGGACTATCCGAATGGTGGAGGATGCTTACCAGATGGCTTTGAAAGCCGAGGAGAAGCTGAGCCGTAAGAAAGGTCAGCAAGGGCGAGGTAGAAGTCAGCCCAGAGGCAAGGTAGTTGCCCAGAAGAAATATCAGAAGCCCAAGGAGGAATGGAAGAAACCTCAGGGTAAGATTGAGAGAGGTGGAACCTCACAGCGAGGACAACAATATGCTGAGCCAAGGAGACAACATACAGAGTAGGGTAGCGGTTATGCTGATGCAAACACTTTTCCTCGTACTAGAGGTAGGGGAAGAGGCCGAGGTAGAATCATCACATGTTTCACGTGTGGAAAGGATGGACACAAGCCAGTTGATTGTCCAGACAGGAAAAAGGACAGAGGAGAAACTCACATCACTGAAGCACAGAGGCGAGATGATGAAGCAGAAGGTGCAGAAAGAGGAAGCTCACTTCTAATGTGAAAAGTCCTTTTAACACCTGAGAAAGAGGTGTAGGAGAGTTCTGCTCAGAGGACCAGACTGTTCAGGACAGCCTGCAAAACCAAGGATAAGAAATGCAAGGTTATCGTGGATAGCGGAAGCACCGCTAATCTCGTTTCAACCGAGATGGTGGAGAAGTTGGAGCTGGAGACAACTGATCACCCGAGTCCATATAAAGTCTCGTGGCTACAGAAGGGACATCAGGTGAGTGTCACTAAACAATGTTTGGTTGACATTAAAATAGGAGGATATAATGATAAAATTATCTGTGATGCTATCCCCATGGATGTATGTCATTTGTTATTGGGAAGACCATGGCAATATGACCGAAATGTGGTTCATGACGGGAGGATGAACACATACACTTTAGAGAAGGACGGAAGAACACACATGTTGCTTCCGATAAAGGATAAAGAAGTGAAACCAGAAGTAAGCAACACGATACTTCTCATGAGTGGGAAGGAGCTTCTCACAGAGATGGAGAAGAAAGAAGATCCACAATTCTTTGTGGTCAGGAAACCAAGAATTGTCCTGACTAGCACGAGAGTGGATGACTTACCAGTTGAGATTCAGGAATTGCTGGAAGAGTTCGCTGACATCATAGTGGACGAATTACCTTGTTCGTTACCACCAGTGAGGAGTGTGAGTCATCACATAGACCTCATACCAGGGGCCAGTTTGCCAAACAAAGTAGCATACAGGTTGACGCCGCAAGAAAATGAGGAAGTCAAGAAGCAGGTCCAGGATTTGTTGGACAAAGGACTGGTCAGGGAGAGTCTAAGTCCATGTGCTGTTCCAATGGTACTAAGTCCAAAGAAGGATGGAGGTTGGAGAATGTGCACCGATTCAAGAGCGATCAACAAAATTACCATCAGATACAGATTTCCACTGTCGAGAATGGATGATTTGATGGATTGCCTGAGCGGGGCAAATTATTTTTCAAAAATTGATTTGAAAAGCAGATATCACCAGATTCGCATGAGGGAAGGTGATGAATGGAAAACAACATTCAAAACAAATGAAGGTTTGTATGAATGGTTGGTCATGTCATTTGGTTTGACAAACGCACCAAGCACATTCATGAGGCTAATGAACAAAGTCCTGAGGGAATTCATCGGAAAGTTTGTCGTCGTATATCTGGATGATATACTGATTTTCAGCAAGACGAAGGCTGAACATTTGAGGCATTTAGCCATTGTAATGAGAAAGATACAGCAGGAGAAGTTGTTGATTAACATGAAGAAGTCCTAATTTATGAAGGCAGAGCTCATTTATTTGGGTTTTGTTATTTCAGCGAATGAGTTGAAGATGGATCCAAGCAAGGTGGAAGTGATTAATAATTGGCCATCACCCAGAAATGTTTTTGAGGTGAGAAGTTTTCATGGTTTAGCTAGTTTCTACCGAAAGTTCATCAGGAATTTCAGTGGAATTAGCGCAGCAATGATGGATATGGTGAAGAAGCGGCACAAGTCTTTTCATTGGACAATAGAGGCTGAGAAGAGCTTCAATTTGTTGAAGCGGAAGATCACCGAACAACCGGTTTTGGTGTTACCGGATTTTGCAAAGGTGTTCCAGGTGAAATGTGATGCAAGTGGATATGCCATAGGAGCGGTCCTGAGTCAGGAAGACAGGCCAGTTGCATACTTCAGTGAGAAGTTGGATGACGCAAAGCTGAAATACTCCACGTATGATAAAGAGTTTTATGCCATCATCCAGGCATTAAAGAAGTGGAGGCATTACTTGATCCCAAAAGAATTTGTATTGTACAATGATAATCATGCATTGCAGTTTGTGAGTCAACAAGAGAAGTTGAACCAGAAGCATGCAAAATGGGTAGAGTACATGCAAAATTTCACGTTTGTGATCAAACACATTTCGGGTACTGCTAACAAAGTGGTTGATGCTTTGAGCAGGAAATGTTTGTTGTTGCAGGAGTTTCGAGTCAAAACATTGGGTTTTGAGAATCTGAAGGACATGTACGCCGGAGATGCAGACTTCGGAGAAGCATATGAAGCAGCTGAGAATCCCGTTCTCAGAGATTGGAGCCCATGGATAGACTACATGATACAGGAGGGATTATTGTTCAAAGGCAATCAACTGTGTATTCCAATTTTCTCCATGAGGGAGAACTTAGTGAAAGAAAAACACAGCGGAGGCTTAGCAGGTCATTTTGGCCACGACAAAAAATTTGCAAGGCTGAGCGAATCGTATTTTTGGCCAGGCATGCGAGAAGATGTCAAAAGGTTTGTTGACAGGTGTCGATTTTGTCAGCATTCGAAGGGGAGAAAGAAGAATGCAGGTTTTTATCAGCCATTTCCCATACCGGAGAGACCATGGGAGGCGATCAACGTGGATTTTGTATTAGGAATACCGAGGACGCAGAGAAGGGTTGATTCCATCTTTGTGGTAGTGGACAGGTTTTCAAAGATGGCACATTTTATTCCATGCCAGAAGACCAGCGATGCGACACACATCGCAAATTTGTTTTTCAAAGAGATTGTGCGACTTCATGGATTGCCGAGAAGCATAGTCTCGGATAGGGATACAAAATTCATAGGGAATTTTTGGAGGACGCTATGGAAGAAGCTAGGGACTAACTTGGCATTTAGTTCAGCTTATCATCTGCAGATGGACAGACAGACAGAAGTGGTCAACAAGAGTCTGGGAGACTTGCTCAGGAGCTTGGTGACAGAGCACCATAGCAGCTGGGACAACATATTGCCACAGGCAGAGTTCGCATACAACGATTCAGTGAATCGGAGTACAGGCAAAAGTCCATTTCAGATTGTGTATGGGACACAACTAAGGGGAGTTTCTAAACTCAGGGAGTTAGAACTGGCTGCGACTAGCAGTTCTAGTGCAGAGGAATTCGCTGAAGCGATGAAGGAACTTCACAGCAGGGTGAAGCAGCGATTGATAGACTCGAACCAGGAGTACAAGTGCATAGCGGATCAACATCGGAGACAACTTCAGTTCAAAGTTGGGGATCTTGTTCTAGCACATCTGAGGAAGGAAAGGTTCCCAAGGGGAACATATAATAAGCTGAAAATGAAGAAAATCGGACCTTGCAGGGTCCTAAAGAAATTCAGAGAGAATGCTTAGGAAATTGAATTGTCGGATGGCATTGGGATATCTCCGATATTTAATGTTTCGGATTTATACCCATACAGGGCTGGAGAAGCAGAGGATGGAACGAAGGAACCAGTGGTTCAGTGGCAAAAGCAATTACCAGTTGCAAAGAGGCCGCAGATGGAGTGCATACTGGACAAGCGAGTGGGCAAGAAAACCAGGAGAAAGCAGTATCTCGAGTACCTGGTCAAGTGGAAGAATCATCCAGTCAAAGATGCTAGATGGGAAAATGAAGCAATGATACAGAAGCATGGACAGACCGTGCAAGAGCTCATGGACAGGATCCCATGAAAATTTTCAAGCCGAGGAGTATGATGTCGGAGCATCGCCAACTCATCAAGGAGCATCGCCCAAGACAAGCAAGTCAGCGTGAAAGACAACGAGCAGCTGGACAAGGCCAGCCGAAACTTTTTTGAATTCTCATTTAAGATATGCACCAATGTATAAATGAACCATTTATGGAAAGTGCCTTTGTATGTTATAGGGGACCTTGAGCCTTTAAGCTCTCGTCCTTAGGTAGATGAGGCATTTATTAGATTCAATGCAGGTAGATAGGATTTTATTTTCCAGATTAGACAGCTTAGATGGGAGGAGGGAAAACGGATATAGACACCCTCACTTTTACATTGTAACATTATTCAGAATCAAACATTCATAAGAGAGGAGCAAGCAAAGAAATCTGTGAAGAACACCCATGTACAGATTTGAATTAATAGAAGAGAGTCTTTGATTCAATTTCATGGCTAATGTTGTTTCTTTGTGTATATTGTTTATGTGCTCATGAATGTTTGTTTTCTGGTCATGCATTTGATTTGTATATGTTGTGCATGTGATTTCATGGTTTCAACTAAAGTCTGAGAGAGAGAGAAGAAAGGAATAAGTTCCAATTGTTTCTCTGTCTGAGCCAGGAGATTCCTGCATAGAGTGCAGTCGAATTCATCCGCAAAGAGTGCGTTGATGAAGGCTCGATAGTTAAACACCTATTCTCATTCACCCTGAAGTTGATTAGGGTTGTTGAAGAGTGCAAAGAAGGTGCAGGCTGAAAGGGAGGAGTCTCAGTTGTTAATCTGAGCAGAGAAAGATAAAAGACTGTTGCTGCAAGAGTGCACAGAGTCGAACAACTTTAACCTTCGAAGGGGTTGAAGATTTTCTGCAAGGGGTGCGGGCAAGGAAGTTCTCATAGGACTTGTGAAGGTGAGAAAAATCTCAGGAGGAATAAGCCTACAAGTTCGTTGAAGGATAAGTGCAGGCGATTGCTGTGGAAGGCCCGAGAGAAGCATCGCTGGTGGCGAGTGGTTGAGCAGTTTTCACGGAGGAAGGGTTTGATTCATCTCGTAGAAAATATCCAAGGAAGGACGGATGGTTAAAATCCCCTGAAGAGATTTCCCAAAAATCTGAGGACCGTTAGATCTTGCAAAGGTGCAAGGAGATTACAATGCGAGTATTCAGAGGTTTGAAGCTCAGGAGGAAGTAGAGCCGTCGATCTGGGGTCACAGGAACCATTAGATCTACCCGTGACATCGCGTATCGGTACATCGCGTGTTGAAGCATCAAGTCGCTGGAACGAAAGTGGCGATATCCCGAGGAGCGAATCCCCGATAGGCTCAGAACCGTTGATCTTGTAGGACGCGTGTCAGGAGATCCCGAGGAGTCGGGGATCGGAGAATCGGGGTTCCCAACGACAGAAAACAATTGCATGTCGGATTTGAGATCCACGATATCCCGACGGTGACGTGGTAGTGTGGGACCACAGTTGCTGTGGAGTACAGGTAGCATCATATCGAAAATCAGGGAAAGGCAAGTCCCGAGTCCATCGACATCAAGACTCGCGATCTCACGAGTTCCGAAAACCCGATAGAAGTATAGAAGGAGGAGACGTCAAGTCCACACGTGTATCGGGAAATCGACACATCGGGGTTCGGAGGTTGGAATTTCAACTTGCCAACATTGCGAGTAGCGATTCTCCGATAGAGAGAACTCTGACAGAAGGGGGAGAAAGTCAACGGTTGACCCGTATCGGGATTCGGAAATTCGTAAGACATAAGGTGCGTGACCACAGAATTCGCGATATCGCGGACTCCGATTTCCCGACTGCTGAGGGAGATCTTTGAAAAGTTGTTGTGGGTAAGGAAGTTCCCATCATGGAATTAGAAGGGCATTTACGCTCTTCGGGCCAAAGTCAGAGAAGGTCCTGGTGATCACGGACGTGCCCTGGTGGCGTCTGTGCCACAAGCCGAAGCGCGAGCCAACCTATCACAATTTTGTGGCACGACACCATCGAACTAGCCCCTCTTTGGCCCTCTCTCCACCCCCTATCCCCTTAATCAACCATGTTGTCCCTTCCCAATCTGATCAAAATTGGATTGATGAACCCCTATGCATTGCTTCGGGCCCTCAAAGCATCAACCCTATGACATAATTGGGTGGATGTCTGGTTGAGGAAGATATTCCTATAGAATGGTTGGAGGAAACAATTATGTCGACTGCACCAACTGTTAACGAGCCTCCAAACGTCAACCCTGTGATAGATTTGTGTGGCTGTCTGGTTGAGGAAGAGATTCCTCCAGAATGGTTGGAGGAAACAACTATGCCGACTGCACCAGCTGTTAACGAACCTCCAAATGACGACCATATGAAAGAATTGGGTAGTTGTCTGGTTGAGGAAGATATTCCTCCAGAATGGCTAGATGAATCAACTATGCCAACTGCACCAACTGTTAACGGGCCTCCAAATGTTGCAGCCCCTGCACCAGAGCCACCCAATCCCCTCAGGTTCTTAGAATATCATGTGCAACTAATCTACGAAATGCGACGGGACAGGGGAGACTAGATCCATTGCCAGGACAACCTCAGTCGTTGCCTATACATCTTGTTTGATTTCCTTTCAAGCAAGCCTGCCAAGTAACAATGTTCGACATGCTTCCAACCGTTCATTTTCACTCCCATCATTGAAGGTCACCCGAGTTCACCTACTATTTAGTTTTTATGTTGTTATGCTATCAAGTCCAAAGAGGCCACAATTACAATTTGATTTAGGACTAGTTTTATTTTGGCACTATGAACAAAAATAATGCTTGCCAGTTTTGTAGGCCACCTATTCTGGTTTCCATTTGTATGATTAAACATGTAGCAAACTTTCACATATGTATTTCTATGAAAACTCTCTCTCTCTCTCTCTCTCTCTCTCTCTCTCTCTCTCTCTCTCTATATATATATATATATATATTAATTATTAAAATATTATCAAAAAATTATAGTAATTTGTTTTAAATCATCACCACATTATTTTTCTATAAACTTAAAAAATATATATTTTATTAATAAAAAAAATAAATTAAAAATCAAATTATTATTAACATTATAAAATATAAATCATCATCACATTGCTAGTAATTTAAAAATTATATATGGTCCCCGAGGTGTAGGACAGTTGGTGACGGAGTGTGTTGTTAAGCCACTCCGTGATGTTAAAGTCACCGGTTCGAAACCTATGGGGACAAAAAATCTAACCATGTTAAGGGTTGGTGTGGCTCAGGCCGGGTGCGATCCCCGGGTGATTTTGACGACTTAGATGCCCCTGAGTCGCGGTTTCTCAAGCCACAGGTTAATCGCGTAGCCAACAGGTCCCGCACAAATTAATAAACAAAAAAAAATTAAAAATTATATATTATAATAAATTTTTTTATTTAAAAAACATCATAAATTTATTTTTAAATCAATACCACATTATTTTTCTATTAAAAAATCATATCTTAACTCTTATGAAAAAATTATTTTCAATGCATATATTAACTCTTAGAAAAATTATTTTCAATCCTTTTGTTGTAACGTCAATAACCTTATTTATTTAAAAATGTTTTTATAAATTTAAAAATAAATTCTCTCTATATCATCATTTTAAAACTATAAAGAAACTTTTATTATTTAATTCATATAAAATTAAATTTTAAATCTTCTCACATTATTTTATTATTATAAAAAATATCACTATAATTATATCTTTTAAAACATAAAAATAAAYTTTTATTATTTTTAATTCATATACAATTAAAAWTTTAAATCYTCTCATTACAACTTATTTTTTCGGATCATCTCATTACYATATTATTATAAAATTATACAAATTTCAATTTTTATATCATCACATTGTTATATACTATTACATTATAGTTAAAAATTAAAGTGTATAATCTACAATTTTAATGTAAAATCATAGTATTGTATTATTATATTTATTAAAAAAATAGTTACAAACTTTTTTATAATCTCATTGCATTATTTTTTTTATATGTTGGGGAATCGACAACTCGTGGTTCTTGAGGGAACACAGATAAAGCGGGGTGAGAATCGAACTTGAGACCTCATTTACACAGTTCCTTCCATTTACACGGCACATGCCAATTGGTCTACACCCCTACAGGCAAATTTATTGCATTATTATTATTATAGTGTCATATCATTAAAAAATGTTACCTTAATGTTTATTTAAATTATCACATTGATTTATCGTTTAAAAAATTCTTCATCATCATTTCATTTAAATTTTTTTATCTCAATTCATGTGCATGTTGCTACCTATGTCTCGTTCTTGACCTTCTTCTGAATTTTTTAGTGGCTAGTCTTATGACATGCAAAGCATTTCTCTTTGCCCATGTTCTTACTCTTCTTCACATGAAGAGCAACATTCTCCTCATCTTTATCAACCTTAGCTTGACTACCTTGAAGAGCCTCCTCCTGAGAGAAGTCATCCCACAACCTATGCTAGTTAGGGAGATTCTCATATGCCAGAACTCCCTTCATGAATGGATCCCACTTCTCTGAGAACCCATTCAAAGTTGTCCTCACAAGTTCATCATCCTTGAATTCATCTCCAACAATCGATAACTCATTACGAATTTGTGATATCCTGGTGAGATATGATGTCACTATGTCAGTCTTGGACATCTTGGTGCTCCTACGTTTCTCCCTCATCACCATCTTCCTATTTTGGTTTCCACTATGATATAGCTTTATCAGAGCCTCCCACATCTCATAGGCATATTTACTTCTAGACATGTGAGGTATGATATGTTCCTTCATGACATCTAAGAGCATCCTTTTGGATTTCACATTCTTCTTAGTGAAAGATTCCAAAAGCACTGTATCTATGGGAACAACTTGGGTTTTCTCCACAATATCCCAGATTTCTTTTTCCTCCAACAACAATGCAATCCACTCTTTCCATGGGCTAAAATTCATAGCCCCATCCAACCTGTCCTCACACCGCAATCCGATAGCCATCCTCGTCCAACTGACCAACAATACTTTTCCCTTCCTTTATTCGAGCAAAACCTTTGCAATCCCTGCAAATCCTTGTGCCAAAGTCTTCAGAGTCTCGGCTTTGATACCATGTAAATTTTTAAGGTTCAATATTATGGTTTTTGTTTTCAATAAATTATTTGCATAGTTTAATGCTCATTCATGAATGTTGTTCATAAACTGAAATTTATAACCAGAAACACATTGAAATTTACTTGCACTGTGGAAACAATAAATCAAAGCATTCAATGACACAAGATATTTTGGGCAATGCCCCTAGAAAAACTCCAAAGGGAAAACTAGTAGAGAGAGGAAATTTTATTAGGGTTTATGATAATTTTTTTTGTAAATTACAACAAGAGAAATAGGAACAAGTGCAACTCGATTTATGTGCCAAACTCATAAATTTATTGCTACCTCGATTTTTGTGCCTCACATCAGGTTGTACGACTTGCTCCTAGAAATTTGTATACTGCAATAAATGGTGTATGGATGCCTGTAATAAATGTTGTACCACTGTCTCAAAATATGTGTACTATACCAACAATAAATGTTGTACGGTTTACCTCAATTTCTATGCACTTCTACCTTGAAATATGTGCCAACTCTTCTCACATGTGTGGTTGACTTGCTACATTAATTGATGTCCTCTCTCCTTGGGATTCATGTCCTATTTCTCCTTGGGAATCATGCCCTAGTTTGTTTCAATGTTTTCTCTCCTCTTTTCTTCTCTTCCTCTTATGCTCTCTCTTCTCATTAAATGAATAATGAATGTTTCTTTTTCCCTAGATCTCCTTTTGTCTCTTCATGAGGAAGTTAGTGAGTTATTTTAGATCTAATGGATTAGATTCAATCCTAGGCCACTTAAGATCTATGGTTTTGATATAATCTCTCATTATCATAAATTAAGTCACTTTATTCCTCATAAATAAAAAATTCACTTAAAATTTATAAATATAAAGTTTATATCTAGAGACCACTTTATGTCCCCCACATGCTAAGACACCAAGCACAC
>JZKD02S1596014.1:143950-158376 GCA_000966675.3 Picea glauca
AGCCCCTTCCAGGGGCCATTACCATGGATTATCAGGACGATGAATGGTCCCAAACCCTAGACTATGAGCACATTCCCTTTCGGTGTAGGAAATTCCATGAGCACGAACATCTCTTCCGTGAATGCCCTTTAAATAATCCTACAAAACCCTCCACAGAAGACCCCAACAAATCCAAAGACGAATTCATCCCAGTCACGGGTAGGCACAAGCATCATGCTAGGAAGGCACCCCCGTAGGCCCCTTCAGAACCCCCTACACCTCCAACCAAGAACTCCTTTAACGCCCTCCAACCCCCAGTTGATCTGCCCTCCTCTTCAATGGCACCAAGGATCGACCCCGCTAAAGGCTAAAGAACAATGAATCTCGAAGTTTTAGTCCCAGGTCCCTTTCAACCACCACCCTCTGACTCTTCCCCTCTCACCACACTTGGACCGGAGATAGGAGACCCAGACACAGACCTGGAAGATTAGGAGCTAGCCGGTATCGACATGGCACACCTGGAGCAGGCTTATCATAAGCAACAATTATACACAATACCACCAAATCAGCTATGCAAAGTGTTTCTCAACTCATCGTCAGGGGGCTCAACCAGAGCTACTGTGAACCTTGGCATTCAAAAAGGAACATCAAAGGATCCACGCAAAATAACAAAAGAAGAAAAGAAAAGGGGCAGAAACTGAAACATCAACTCATTCAAGATGTCAGGAACTTCCTTATCAGTTCGGGTCAGATAAATCTAATCTCAGACAACTTCCCTCCTCTCCAACCTCCATCCTCCTCATGAAGATACAAACCTGGAATATAAGGGGCCTGAATGCCAAAAATAAACAAGCTATGCTCCGAGAAAGAATCAAGAAGGATTAGCCAGACATTCTCATTTTGCAAGAAACAAAATGAGCGGAAGAGGCCTCCTCCACTCTTCAAAAATTCTGGAAGCAAGCCAGCCACGTAGAAATCAATGCCAAGGGAGCCGCTGGTGGTTTGGCTATGCTTTGGAATCCATCCGCAGTTCTGTTGGATGGTTTCTTCACCTCCAAGTGGACCATCACCGCCTCCTTCCGTCTCATCGGATCGAACAAATCCAGATACATCACAGACGCTTATGACCCTGCCAAACCAGGTGACAAGGACTCCTTCCTCAAGCACTTAGATTGGTTAGCTGATCACATCAACCCCCAAATAAGGATCCTAGGGGGAGATTTCAACATAATAACAGGTTTGGAGGAAAAAAAGGGCGGCACACACACTTTAGGAAAAGACAGTGAGCACTTCAACAACCTCATTGGTCTAAGAAATCTCATTGAAGTAAGTACAGACAATGGACTGTACACATGGTCCAATAGCCGCTTAGGGGACCAACAAGTATCCACCAGACTAGACCGCTTCCTTCTGTCGGAAGCCGTAATATTGGATGGTCTAGCTTGGAATGCCACAATCATCGACTCCCCGGGATCAGATCATTGGTCGATTCTCCCCACCATCAACATCATGGGCACTCTCGACAGAAATCCCTTTCGCTTCGAGAAATTTTGGATGACACACCCGGACTTCCAAGCAAACATCAAATCGTGGTGGGAAGAAGCAGCCATACCCACGGGGACCCCAATGTACAGATTTCAATAGAGGCTGAAAAATCTCAAGCAACATTTAAAATCTTGGAATAAAGCTACTTTCGACAACATCTTCCAAGCCCAGCAGAATCTCCATTGGCGAATACAATGCCTCCAAAAGCAGATCTGATAGCAAGGCCTCACGGACTCCCTAAAGCACCAGGAAAAGCAACTAAACAACCAGTTAGCTGAAAGAAGAGCGTAGGAAGAAATCCTCTGGAGACAAAAATCGTGCATTCAATGGCTAAAAGAGGGGGAAAGAAACACCAAATTCTTCCATAGATCCATGGTTTAGCGACGTCAGACGAAACACATCACTCACCTAATTTTGGACCAGGGAACATAGATTCAACAACACTTCGACATCGAGAAGGAAATTCTCTCCTACTATAAAAACCTTCTCTCAGAACCCCCTGTGGATCGTTCTCAAGCAATTGACACCATCCTCGGGAACATCCCCAAGGAGGTCACCAAACAGAAAAACGAGGCGCTAATGAGACCAATAACTCAAGAGGAGGTTGATCAATCTCCACGGGATACACCTACAAGAAAAGCTCCGGGACCGAACGGGTTTACCCTAGATTTCTTCCACCATTGCTGGAACATCATCCGTAAGGATGTTTGGGAAATAATCGAATACTCAAGAAAACCAGGACAAGTCCTCCAAGCACTCAATGCCACCTTCCTCACACTCATTCCCAAAGAAAACCACACCACCTCCCCAACGCACTTCCGGCCCATTGCCCTCTATAATGTCATTTACAAAATCCTCACAAAGATCATCGCCACCCACCTCAAGCCCATTCTACCCTTTATCATCGCGCTGGGACATTCTGGTTATGTGGAAGGAAGACAAATTCTGGACAATATCATTCTGGCTCACGAAGTGATACACTCGCTCCACTCGACGAAGACATCAGGTATGCTCCTAAAATTGGATCTCTCAAAATCCTTTGATAAAATAAGCTGGAATCACTTAGATCCACCCTTCTAGCCTTTGGTTTTGACCCCAAATGGGTCTCCTGGATATTCAACCTCACTTCATCCACTCTGTTTTCCATCCTAATCAACGATGTTCCCTCTTTCCCTTTCTCGCCTACCAGAGGCATGAAACAAGGGGACCCGCTCTCCCCCTTCCTCTTCATAATCTTGGCAGAGGGACTCAGCCGAACCATTAAGTTTGCCATCTCAGATCACTCCCTTTTCGGTCTCACCCCCCATGGTATCTCGCCCCCCATATCCCATAGTCAATTTGTTGATGACTTACTCCTAATGGGAGTACCTATAGTGCGAGAAGCCCTCCGCATCAAATCCATCATCAATCTTTTCTGTGAAGCCTCGGGAATGGAAGTGAACCTCTCCAAATCACAAATCTTCTTTTTCAACACACCTTTTGAGATCCAACACCATCTTACTCTCCTACTGGGCTTCACCCACAACACCCTACCCTCCACTTATCTAGGAATCCCCCTCATAGATAACCCGTTAATAAATCTCTCATGGGACTCTCTTCTATCCAAGTTTCGCAAAAAACTATCACTGTGGACTTTTTGCTCCCTCAATTTGTCTAGACACCTCATCCTCCTTAAGTCTGTCCTTTAAGCTCTGCCAGTCTACACCTTCTCAGCTCTAGCAACTCCGAATTTCATCCTCACCACCTTAAGAAACATTAAAAGGCACTTTCTTTGGCAGGGTACCAAGGAAGAATGAAAAATCACCCTTGTAAGTTGGCAAAAAGTCTGCAAACCAAAGAAAGAAGGGGGACTAGGCCTTCGAGACCTTGCTCTTCTCAATAAGGTCCTCAGCGCAAAAATTTGGTGGAGATGGTTAAAGCGACTACAAGACCTATGGGCATGCCTATGGGGGATAAAATACACCCCCACAATCCAGGGAAAATAACTCATAATATGGAATGGACAACATCAGGGCTCACTCATCTGGAATATAGCTAGAAACAATAGGGGACTTATTACAAAACACTCTTTCTGGGAGATACAAAGTGGCACCTCAACCCTCTTCTGGAGTGACTCCTAGAAACAAATCCCCGCCTTGCACAAAGACCCACTTTTGAGTGTCTTCCTCCCCTACACAATAGAAGCAAGTCTAATCAAAGTAGAGGACTACTGGCACTTTGCAAGCAATCGTGACATCTGGCGCAAGTGGAAAAACACCCACGAGGCCCTGAATATTCCCAGCGAAATCAATATCCAACCTTTATTGGACCACGTGGAAGCAAGGAAAATCCTAAACCAACAAGGAAACGACATTCTCAGATGGGTCCATACTTCCACAGGTACTTTCAACATTCAAGAGGCATACAGGCTCAAAGCCGGGCAAGGCTCCCTACCGATAGAGGTAGTTTGGAACAAGATTTGGGAAACAAACTCCTGGCCAAAAATCAGTACTTTCCTTTGGCTAACCGCGCATAGTAGCATTCTCACTTGGGATAATCTAAGGAAAAGGGGATTTATTGGGCCTTCTTGGTGCCAACTTTGTGGCTCAGAAGAGGAAACAAAAAATCATCTCCTAAATCTATGTTCCTACAGCTCGAATATCTAGGACTACAGCGCCAACCTCATGTGCACCATGGATAGAAATCGTACAGGCATTCGAGAAACCTTAGAAGCTTGGTGCACCTCAATATTCAATTCCCCTATACTCAACAAAATCCGACAGCTTCTATCGGGCTTCATCCTCTGGAAAATCTGGAAATAAAGAAATCGTCGAATTTTCAAATCCGAGACCAAAACCTGGCAGGAGGTTTGGGATATTATTCACTCCAACATCAAAGAAACAATCACCCTCCATCCCTGGAATGATCAGGACTGGAACTTCCCGACAAACGAACGTATCATCCTCCACCACTGGTAACTAAAACCACAGTCCCTGTCCATCAACCCCGACACCAAGACACATTGTGAGCCAAGTCCCACAACGTGGAAGGCGCCCGAAATAGGGTACCACAAAATGAATTTTGATGGGGCCTCCAAAGGGAATCCAGGCCCAGTTGGCTACGAAGTGGTCATTTGCAACAACAAAGGGGAAATCCTCCACATTGTAGTGGGAATCTTGGGCACAACACCAACAATGTAATGGAAATCTGGGGTCTCCTCAAAGGCCTACAAGTATCCAAAGAACAAGAGCTCTTCCCAATCATTGCAGAAGGATACTCTCAAATTGTCATACATCTCCTTATCCATCTCCTGAATGGGGCAAACCTGGAGAAAATCTCCCCAAGTTGGAGACTTATGAATGGGATCCTAAGAATAAAATCCCTTTTACAGCCCAATTGGGTAATCCTTCCCTCCCACATCAGAAGAACAACAAACCAAGTGGTTGACCTGTTGGAAAACTATGGATTTGATCTAAAAGAAGGGGACTTCTCTTGCACCCTGACCTCCACCATCCCCCACCCCTGGGTAACCGCTTGCAGAAACATAGCAAGCACCACAGACCGTCCCCCGGATGAGGTTTCACCAGGCAACATGCATGAACAGGCCACGGAGAGGCCAATAGGCTAGATAGTCAGCAAGTTGGTGCTCAAAGGAACACGCTCTTCAGGCACATCCCATCACCCTCCTGACACATCACCTCACGATTTAAGGTTCATCGTCGCCACCTTGCCAAACCTTCACGTAGAGAGCCCGTCACACGAGTTTGAAGATTTGCAATGTGATAACACTCATGGAGTCGAGCACGTCACCTCAGCGATCACCTCCCCATCCAGGACCTGGAGCCCTTATCGCCGAACTCAGGAGCTATCCCTCTTCCTCCCGGAATTTTCTGATCATCAAGCTCTATGCCTCCTTCATCCCAGTGACGACACCCTCTATGCCATGCCTGAGAGGCAAATCTAGAAAAGGTGTGGCTTGGTACGTCGCCAGGGGCAGAAAAATGCCCAACTCGGACCACCCCATGGATATAGAAATGCCTTGCGCTGATCTCCCTCCAGATTTTGATGCTCTCCATCTCATGCCACCTATTATAGTTCCTGCTCTCGTAGAGCCACAGCTTGAAGCCCCTCAGGAACTTTCGCCGCTCTCAAATGAGTTTGGTTTCCTAGTAGAATGGTTCGACGCCTCCAGGAACTCTCTGGGCTACGCACCTCCCCCACCTTCTCCTCCTCGATGACCACTTCCCATTTTCTCCCCACCACAACACCCTTTTGAAGCCACCTCCGCTCCATCACCTCTTCCCTCCACCTCGACGACTTCCCCAACTTGCCCTCCTTGCCACAACTGTGTTAACCGGGAAGATATCACAAAGGCTTTGCGTGATTTGGATAGAGGCCAGCAAGACATCAAAATAACCCTCAGGGACCTGCAGGCGAAGGACGAAGATCAATGGAGCAGGGTGGACAAATTGGTACTCTTTCTCTAATATCTTAGGCAGGCAAATGCTGAATGAGACAAGGGCAAGCTGAAGAACACCCAAGTCTTCGCAGGCCCAACTTATGGTCCAGGTCTCTGAAAAGTTCTCTTTTTCCAGTCATTTACTCTATGTTTTTTCAGTTAGATTTGGTAATGTATAGACAGTCCACTCTTCTTAGTTTAGAGCTCAGACAACTTAGAGCAAGACTAGTTGTATTCATTTTTGGTCAAGTGTCACTATATTTTTGGACAAATGTCATTATATTTTTGAACCAGGGCCAACAGTGGTTTCCCAGCTGGGCACTGTTGACACCTAGAATAGTCAGATTGTAACTTTTTAGAAGGCTTTAATATACTTACTAACTTACAAAAAAAAATAATGAATAATCAAATTTTAAATCTTATCACACTGTTATATACATTTTAATGCATGTTGAATTTAAGATTATAATAATAATCTAATAAGAAATTATTATATCACTAAAAAAAATTATAAATTCATTTGTATATATGGAGAGGAAGAGCTCTTTGGAGAGTAAGATTCAAATTAAAGCACTTATTGGAGCTTATCTCATTTTCTCTAGTTTATCTAACTAATATTGTTGGAGCTTATTGACATGGTCTAACAACTTTCACTCAATATGCATATTATGATCACTAACCAGTTTCAATATGCATATTCTGATCACTAACCAGTTTTTGGGAGCTTTAGAGAGTTAATATCTAATTGGAGAGTAAGATATTACAGTTACTTAATCACCTTATTATTGCTATTATTTATACCCCACCCCTCCTAACTTGTTTTTCAGATTGGGATCTTCCTTTTGTATTTACTCTTTTTCAGATGGGGATCTTCCTTTTGTATTTGTATTTACTCTTTTTCAGATGGGAATCTTCCTTTTGTATTTACCCTTTCTATTCCNTTAGCTGAAAGAAGAGCGTAGGAAGAAATCCTCTGGAGACAAAAATCGTGCATTCAATGGCTAAAAGAGGGGGAAAGAAACACCAAATTCTTCCATAGATCCATGGTTTAGCGACGTCAGACGAAACACATCACTCACCTAATTTTGGACCAGGGAACATAGATTCAACAACACTTCGACATCGAGAAGGAAATTCTCTCCTACTATAAAAACCTTCTCTCAGAACCCCCTGTGGATCGTTCTCAAGCAATTGACACCATCCTCGGGAACATCCCCAAGGAGGTCACCAAACAGAAAAACGAGGCGCTAATGAGACCAATAACTCAAGAGGAGGTTGATCAATCTCCACGGGATACACCTACAAGAAAAGCTCCGGGACCGAACGGGTTTACCCTAGATTTCTTCCACCATTGCTGGAACATCATCCGTAAGGATGTTTGGGAAATAATCGAATACTCAAGAAAACCAGGACAAGTCCTCCAAGCACTCAATGCCACCTTCCTCACACTCATTCCCAAAGAAAACCACACCACCTCCCCAACGCACTTCCGGCCCATTGCCCTCTATAATGTCATTTACAAAATCCTCACAAAGATCATCGCCACCCACCTCAAGCCCATTCTACCCTTTATCATCGCGCTGGGACATTCTGGTTATGTGGAAGGAAGACAAATTCTGGACAATATCATTCTGGCTCACGAAGTGATACACTCGCTCCACTCGACGAAGACATCAGGTATGCTCCTAAAATTGGATCTCTCAAAATCCTTTGATAAAATAAGCTGGAATCACTTAGATCCACCCTTCTAGCCTTTGGTTTTGACCCCAAATGGGTCTCCTGGATATTCAACCTCACTTCATCCACTCTGTTTTCCATCCTAATCAACGATGTTCCCTCTTTCCCTTTCTCGCCTACCAGAGGCATGAAACAAGGGGACCCGCTCTCCCCCTTCCTCTTCATAATCTTGGCAGAGGGACTCAGCCGAACCATTAAGTTTGCCATCTCAGATCACTCCCTTTTCGGTCTCACCCCCCATGGTATCTCGCCCCCCATATCCCATAGTCAATTTGTTGATGACTTACTCCTAATGGGAGTACCTATAGTGCGAGAAGCCCTCCGCATCAAATCCATCATCAATCTTTTCTGTGAAGCCTCGGGAATGGAAGTGAACCTCTCCAAATCACAAATCTTCTTTTTCAACACACCTTTTGAGATCCAACACCATCTTACTCTCCTACTGGGCTTCACCCACAGCACCCTACCCTCCACTTATCTAGGAATCCCCCTCATAGATAAACCGTTAATAAATCTCTCATGGGACTCTCTTCTATCCAAGTTTCTCAAAAAACTATCACTGTGGACTTTTCGCTCCCTCAATTTGTCTGGACACCTCATCCTCCTTAAGTCTGTCCTTTAAGCTCTGCCAGTCTACACCTTCTCAGCTCTAGCAACTCCGAATTTCATCCTCACCACCTTAAGAAACATTAAAAGGCACTTTCTTTGGCAGGGTACCAAGGAAGAATGCAAAATAACCCTTGTAAGTTGGCAAAAATTCTGCAAACCAAAGAAAGAAGGGGGACTAGGCCTTCGAGACCCTGCTCTTCTCAACAAGGTCCTCAACGCAAAAATTTGGTGGAGATGGTTAAAGCGACCACAAGACCTATGGGCATGCCTATGGGGGATAAAATACACCCCCACAATCCAGGAAAAATAACTCATAATATGGAATGGACAACATCAGGGCTCACTCATCTAGAATACAGCTAGAAACAACAGGGGACTTATTACAGAACACTCTTTCTGGGAGATACAAAGTGGCACCTCAACCCTCTTCTGGAGTGACTCCTGGAAACAAATCCCCGCCTTGCAAAAAGACCCACTTTTGAGTGTCTTCCTCCCCTACACAATAGAAGCAAGTCTAATCAAAGTAGAGGACTACTAGCACTCTGCAAGCAATCGTGACATCTGGCGCAAGTGGAAAAACACCCATGAGGCCCTGAATATTCCCAGCGAAATCAATATCCAACCTTTATTGGACCACGTGGAAGAAAGGAAAATCCTAAACCAACAAGGAAACGACATTCTCAGATGGGTCCATACTTCCACAGGTACTTTCAACAATCAAGAGGCATACAGGCTCAAAGCCGGGCAAGGCTCCCTACCGATAAAGGTAGTTTGGAACAAGATTTGGAAAACAAACTCCTGGCCAAAAATCAGTACTTTCCTTTGGCTAACTGCGCATAGTAGCATTCTCACTTGGGATAATCTAAGGAAAAGGGGATTTATTGGGCCTTCTTGGTGCCAACTTTGTGGCTCAGAAGAGGAAACAAAAAATCATCTCCTAAATCTATGTTGCTACAGCTCGAATATCTAGGACTACAACGCCAACCTCATGTGCACCATGGATAGAAATCGTACAGGCATTCGAGAAACCTTAGAAGATTGGTGCACCTCAATATTCAATTCCCCTATACTCAACAAAATCCGACAGCTTCTATCGGGCTTCATCCTCTGGCAAATCCGGAAATAAAGAAATCGTCGAATTTTCAAATCCAAGACCAAAACCTGGCAGGAGGTTTGGGATATTATTCACTCCAACATCAAAGAAACAATCACCCTCCATCCCTGGAATGATCAGGACTGGAACTGCCCGACAAACGAACGTATCATCCTCCACCACTGGAAACTACAACCACAGTCCCTGTCCATCAACCCCGAAACTAAGACACATTGTGAGCCAAGTCCCACAACATGGAAGGCGCCAGAAATACGGTACCACAAAATGAATTTTGATGGGGCCTCCAAAGGGAATCCAGGCCCAGTTGGCTATGAAGTGGTCATTTGCAACAACAAAGGGGAAATCCTCCACATTGTAGTGGGGAATCTTGGGCACAACACCAACAATGTAGCGGAAATCTGGGGTCTCCTCAAAGGCCTACAAGTATCCAAAGAACAAGAGCTCTTCCCAATCATTGCAGAAGGAGACTCTCAAATTGTCATACATCTCCTTAGCCATCTCCTGAATGGGGCAAACCTGGAGAAAATCTCCCCAAGTTGGAGACTTATGAATGGGATCCTAAGAATAAAATCTCTTTTACAGCCCAATTGGGTAATCCTGCCCTCCCACATCAGAAGAAAAACAAACCAAGTGGTTGACCTGTTGGCAAACTATGGAGTTGATCTAAAAGAAGGGGACTTCTCTTGCACCCTGACCTCCACCATCCCCCACCCCTGGGTAACCGCTTGCAGAAACATAGCAAGCACCACAGACCGTCCCCCGGATGAGGTGTCACCAGGCAACATGCATGAACAGGCCACGAAGAGGCCAATAGGCTAGATAGTCAGCAAGTTGGTGCTCAAAGGAACACGCTCTTCAGGCACATCCCATCACCCTCCTGACACATCACCTCACAATTTAAGGTTCATCGTCGCCACCTTGCCAAACCTTCACGCAGAGAGCCCGTCGCACGAGTTGGAGGATTTGCAATGTGAGAACACTCATGGAGTCGAGCACGTCACCTCAACGATCACCTCCCCGTCCAGGACCTGGAGCCCTTATCACCGAACTCAGGAGCTATCCCTCTTCCTCCCGGAATTTTCTGATCATCAAGCTCTGTGCCTCCTTCATCCCAGTGACGACACCCTCTATGCCATGCCTGAGAGGCAAATCTAGAAAAGGTGTGGCTTGGTACGTCGCCAGGGGCAGGAAAATGCCCAACTCGGACCACCCCATGGATATAGAAATGCCTTGCGCTGATCTCCCTCCAGATTTTGATGCTCTCCATCTCATGCCACCTATTATAGTTCCTGCTCTCGTAGAGCNTCCTTTAAGCTCTGCCAGTCTACACCTTCTCAGCTCTAGCAACTCCGAATTTCATCCTCACCACCTTAAGAAACATTAAAAGGCACTTTCTTTGGCAGGGTACCAAGGAAGAATGCAAAATAACCCTTGTAAGTTGGCAAAAATTCTGCAAACCAAAGAAAGAAGGGGGACTAGGCCTTCGAGACCCTGCTCTTCTCAACAAGGTCCTCAACGCAAAAATTTGGTGGAGATGGTTAAAGCGACCACAAGACCTATGGGCATGCCTATGGGGGATAAAATACACCCCCACAATCCAGGAAAAATAACTCATAATATGGAATGGACAACATCAGGGCTCACTCATCTAGAATACAGCTAGAAACAACAGGGGACTTATTACAGAACACTCTTTCTGGGAGATACAAAGTGGCACCTCAACCCTCTTCTGGAGTGACTCCTGGAAACAAATCCCCGCCTTGCAAAAAGACCCACTTTTGAGTGTCTTCCTCCCCTACACAATAGAAGCAAGTCTAATCAAAGTAGAGGACTACTAGCACTCTGCAAGCAATCGTGACATCTGGCGCAAGTGGAAAAACACCCATGAGGCCCTGAATATTCCCAGCGAAATCAATATCCAACCTTTATTGGACCACGTGGAAGAAAGGAAAATCCTAAACCAACAAGGAAACGACATTCTCAGATGGGTCCATACTTCCACAGGTACTTTCAACAATCAAGAGGCATACAGGCTCAAAGCCGGGCAAGGCTCCCTACCGATAAAGGTAGTTTGGAACAAGATTTGGAAAACAAACTCCTGGCCAAAAATCAGTACTTTCCTTTGGCTAACTGCGCATAGTAGCATTCTCACTTGGGATAATCTAAGGAAAAGGGGATTTATTGGGCCTTCTTGGTGCCAACTTTGTGGCTCATAAGAGGAAACAAAAAATCATCTCCTAAATCTATGTTCCTACAGCTCGAATATCTAGGACTACAACGCCAACCTCATGTGCACCATGGATAGAAATCGTACAGGCATTCGAGAAACCTTAGAAGATTGGTGCACCTCAATATTCAATTCCCCTATACTCAACAAAATCCGACAGCTTCTATCGGGCTTCATCCTCTGGCAAATCCGGAAATAAAGAAATCGTCGAATTTTCAAATCCAAGACCAAAACCTGGCAGGAGGTTTGGGATATTATTCACTCCAACATCAAAGAAACAATCACCCTCCATCCCTGGAATGATCAGGACTGGAACTGCCCGACAAACGAACGTATCATCCTCCACCACTGGAAACTACAACCACAGTCCCTGTCCATCAACCCCGAAACTAAGACACATTGTGAGCCAAGTCCCACAACATGGAAGGCGCCAGAAATACGGTACCACAAAATGAATTTTGATGGGGCCTCCAAAGGGAATCCAGGCCCAGTTGGCTATGAAGTGGTCATTTGCAACAACAAAGGGGAAATCCTCCACATTGTAGTGGGGAATCTTGGGCACAACACCAACAATGTAGCGGAAATCTGGGGTCTCCTCAAAGGCCTACAAGTATCCAAAGAACAAGAGCTCTTCCCAATCATTGCAGAAGGAGACTCTCAAATTGTCATACATCTCCTTAGCCATCTCCTGAATGGGGCAAACCTGGAGAAAATCTCCCCAAGTTGGAGACTTATGAATGGGATCCTAAGAATAAAATCTCTTTTACAGCCCAATTGGGTAATCCTGCCCTCCCACATCAGAAGAAAAACAAACCAAGTGGTTGACCTGTTGGCAAACTATGGAGTTGATCTAAAAGAAGGGGACTTCTCTTGCACCCTGACCTCCACCATCCCCCACCCCTGGGTAACCGCTTGCAGAAACATAGCAAGCACCACAGACCGTCCCCCGGATGAGGTGTCACCAGGCAACATGCATGAACAGGCCACGAAGAGGCCAATAGGCTAGATAGTCAGCAAGTTGGTGCTCAAAGGAACACGCTCTTCAGGCACATCCCATCACCCTCCTGACACATCACCTCACAATTTAAGGTTCATCGTCGCCACCTTGCCAAACCTTCACGCAGAGAGCCCGTCGCACGAGTTGGAGGATTTGCAATGTGAGAACACTCATGGAGTCGAGCACGTCACCTCAACGATCACCTCCCCGTCCAGGACCTGGAGCCCTTATCACCGAACTCAGGAGCTATCCCTCTTCCTCCCGGAATTTTCTGATCATCAAGCTCTGTGCCTCCTTCATCCCAGTGACGACACCCTCTATGCCATGCCTGAGAGGCAAATCTAGAAAAGGTGTGGCTTGGTACGTCGCCAGGGGCAGGAAAATGCCCAACTCGGACCACCCCATGGATATAGAAATGCCTTGCGCTGATCTCCCTCCAGATTTTGATGCTCTCCATCTCATGCCACCTATTATAGTTCCTGCTCTCGTAGAGCCACAGCTTGAAGCCCCTCAGGAACTTTCGCCGCTCTCAAATGAGTTTGGTTTCCTAGTAGAATGGTTCGACGCCTCCAGGAACTCTCTGGGCTACGCACCTCCCCCACCTTCTCCTCCTCGATGACCACTTCCCATTTTCTCCCCACCACAACACCCTTTTGAAGCCACCTCCGCTCCATCACCTCTTCCCTCCACCTCGACGACTTCCCCAACTTGCCCTCCTTGCCACAACTGTGTTAACCGGGAAGATATCACAAAGGCTTTGCGTGATTTGGATAGAGGCCAGCAAGACATCAAAATAACCCTCAGGGACCTGCAGGCGAAGGACGAAGATCAATGGAGCAGGGTGGACAAATTGGTACTCTTTCTCTAATATCTTAGGCAGGCAAATGCTGAATGAGACAAGGGCAAGCTGAAGAACACCCAAGTCTTCGCAGGCCCAACTTATGGTCCAGGTCTCTGAAAAGTTCTCTTTTTCCAGTCATTTACTCTATGTTTTTTCAGTTAGATTTGGTAATGTATAGACAGTCCACTCTTCTTAGTTTAGAGCTCAGACAACTTAGAGCAAGACTAGTTGTATTCATTTTTGGTCAAGTGTCACTATATTTTTGGACAAATGTCATTATATTTTTGAACCAGGGCCAACAGTGGTTTCCCAGCTGGGCACTGTTGACACCTAGAATAGTCAGATTGTAACTTTTTAGAAGGCTTTAATATACTTACTAACTTACAAAAAAAAATAATGAATAATCAAATTTTAAATCTTATCACACTGTTATATACATTTTAATGCATGTTGAATTTAAGATTATAATAATAATCTAATAAGAAATTATTATATCACTAAAAAAAATTATAAATTCATTTGTATATATGGAGAGGAAGAGCTCTTTGGAGAGTAAGATTCAAATTAAAGCACTTATTGGAGCTTATCTCATTTTCTCTAGTTTATCTAACTAATATTGTTGGAGCTTATTGACATGGTCTAACAACTTTCACTCAATATGCATATTATGATCACTAACCAGTTTCAATATGCATATTCTGATCACTAACCAGTTTTTGGGAGCTTTAGAGAGTTAATATCTAATTGGAGAGTAAGATATTACAGTTACTTAATCACCTTATTATTGCTATTATTTATACCCCACCCCTCCTAACTTGTTTTTCAGATTGGGATCTTCCTTTTGTATTTACTCTTTTTCAGATGGGGATCTTCCTTTTGTATTTGTATTTACTCTTTTTCAGATGGGAATCTTCCTTTTGTATTTACCCTTTCTATTCC
>JZKD02S1596015.1:0-10013 GCA_000966675.3 Picea glauca
GAAAAAACTAACTTAGACTTTTGTTTAATGAAATAAACCGTAGAGAACAAAATGGTGTGAAAAAACAGAGGTCGATCAGGTTTCGGCGATTACACACACCGAACACAAAAGACAAAGACCATGTTGTATGCTGAATCACGAAATGTGAAAAGACTGTGGCCCAACATTTCAGGGTTTCGGGGTTTAGGATTTCGGGGTTTACGAACACTTGACGCGCAAACAAAATGAAATAAGGAATGTCGAATCGTGAAATGTGAAAAGACTTTGGCCCAACGTTTTCAGGGTTTCAGGGTTTGGGATTTTAGAGTTTAATAGAGCAAAGGAACTTTGCGTATATGTAACATGCAAGTCCCGAACATCGAAATATAAACCTTGCAATTAAAATCACAATTAAATGTGTAGAACTAATTACTTTGACAAACTCAGACTCCATTCTTCCTTTTCATTTCTTTGTATAGATTCCATTAGATGATGATAATGATCTAAGAAATGTCGATGTATAAACAAGAATGACAATGACTGAGTACTTGTATATTTTGGTAATAATCTATGCAAAGAAATAACATCACTAAAGTATCGATGCATGACTAGGATACACATTTAATATGATTATATGCATATATTTGTATCTTGCTTGATATCTGTACAATAGATTATTATTCTAGAGCCCTTTTATTTTATTGAGATGTGGGCCTTTGGAAATGCATAGATTCCATCAAATGCATAAGAAATCAGACTGTACAGACAACAACTACAAAAAAATAGTAGAGAACAACATTCTAACTAAACCTTAGTAAATTTTCTAGAATTCGTAACGACAAAAGATATGATGGTTGAATTCCTTTTTGAGGAGTCATTTAATAATAGACCCTTACTTGGCAAGAATGACGGTTCATTTTGTTTGCCACTCCAAGATATTTTACAGCTCTTAAAATATAACCTTGCTCTCCTCTATCCTGAACCAACACTTACACCTTTTTCGTTTCAGGGTTTTGGGACTCCTACATCTTCTTGCCCTTTGGAATTATGGGTGTCGAACCGCCGAAAACCTTTTTCACGCTAAACTGATTCGGGGTTTTGTGTACCGTGATTTCGTGACTTGCGGAGACACGGGATCTTACCCTTTGGTTTCCCGAGTGTCGAAACGTCGAAAAACCTTTTTCACACTAAACCGATTCGGGGTTTCGTGTACTAGAATTTCGCGACTTGCGGAGACAAGGGATCTTTCCCTTTGGTTTCTTGGCTGCTGAAACACTGAAAACCTTTTTCACACTAAACCGATTAGGGGTTTTCGTATACCAGGATTTCGTGACTTACGAAAACGAGGGGTCTTGCCCTTTGGTTTTCCTGGTGCCAAAACACCAACCGACAGCCACGTGTCCCTCCGATGGATGGCTATGATCTTTTAGCCATGATCAATAGTTTTGATCTTTTCGGGATGATCAATGGTCGCGATCAATTCTGACTTTCTCCTTTCAAGAATTTGGGAGAGTCTTCACTCCCTTTTGCCCAATGTCCAAATCCCCGATGGGCTTGGATATTTGACATCTTTCCTCCAAATTGGATGGTCTCGATGCTTTCCGGACTTGACGAGTCCTCTTCCTTATGTTGTTACAAAGTTTAAACCTCACGCGCCTTTTCTGGATACGACAACTCTCACAATTTCGGTAGTTCTCCCTGAAGTGTCTGTATCGTTCATTCAGTTTCTCTCCTGCATGACCTCTCAGAGGTTAAACTATGTGCATCCAGATCCTTTTCATCTAACAACAGTTGTGCTTCCCCTGAGCTTTATTTCTCTGAACCTCAAAGGTTCCTTCGACCTAAGTTTAGATGTTGTCTATATACATACGAGTATGTTGGAGTAGTTGAGAGTTAAGGGAAGTGATAGAATTATGGACAGAATTTATCCACATAAGCTTTTGGGTTCAAAGTAAGACTAGAATGGCGTGATAATGTCATTATGGACAAAAATGAGTCTTACCTTCTCTTAAATTATAAGCTTAAACAAAATAGAATTATGTCATAGAACGTTTTTTTATATATAGTGAATTTGAGGTTCATTACATATGGTATCAAAGAAAAATCTACAACATTGGGCTTGAACAGGGACAAATTAATTGCTTAGTATATATTTTGATTTATGAAAAAAACAAAAAAACTAATAAATCTTGTGGTTACAAACATAAAGCATTTCTATTTTGTGTTGATTATGGAAGCTCAAGAAGGTTCATAAATCAAGATGGAAGGAAATCCGTAGCAAGGACCTTTGGGAGATCCAAGATAGAACAGTGATAGAAGCTCACCCACGGAGGTGTTGGAAACAATGAGGAATCTTATTGTTGAACTATAGGTTTTCAAGGCCGACAATGAAAAATTGAAGAAAGCACAGCAGGAACAACAAGAGATAAATGAAGTCNGAAAAAACTAACTTAGACTTTTGTTTAATGAAATAAACCGTAGAGAACAAAATGGTGTGAAAAAACAGAGGTCGATCAGGTTTCGGCGATTACACACACCGAACACAAAAGACAAAGACCATGTTGTATGCTGAATCACGAAATGTGAAAAGACTGTGGCCCAACATTTCAGGGTTTCGGGGTTTAGGATTTCGGGGTTTACGAACACTTGACGCGCAAACAAAATGAAATAAGGAATGTCGAATCGTGAAATGTGAAAAGACTTTGGCCCAACGTTTTCAGGGTTTCAGGGTTTGGGATTTTAGAGTTTAATAGAGCAAAGGAACTTTGCGTATATGTAACATGCAAGTCCCGAACATCGAAATATAAACCTTGCAATTAAAATCACAATTAAATGTGTAGAACTAATTACTTTGACAAACTCAGACTCCATTCTTCCTTTTCATTTCTTTGTATAGATTCCATTAGATGATGATAATGATCTAAGAAATGTCGATGTATTAACAAGAATGACAATGACTGAGTACTTGTATATTTTGGTAATAATCTATGCAAAGCAATAACATCACTAAAGTATCGATGCATGACCAGGATACACATTTAATATGATTATATGCATATATTTGTATCTTGCTTGATATCTGTACAACAGATTATTATTCTAGAGCCCTTTTATTTTATTGAGATGTGGGCCTTTGGAAATGCATAGATTCCATCAAATGCATAAGAACTCAGACTGTACAGACAACAACTACAAAAAAATAGTAGAGAACAACATTCTAACTAAACCTTAGTAAAATTTCTAGAATTCGTAATGACAAAAGATATGATGGTTGAATTCCTTTTTGAGGAGTCATTTAATAATAGACCCTTACTTGGAAAGAATGACGGTTCATTTTTTTTGCCACTCCAAGATATTTTACAGCTCTTAAAATATAACCTTTCTCTCCTCTATCCTGAACCAACACTTACACCTTTTTTGTTTCAGGGTTTTGGGACTCCTACATCTTCTTTCCCTTTGGAATTATGGGTGTCGAACCGCCGAAAACCTTTTTCACCCTAAACTGATTCGGGGTTTCGTGTACCGTGATTTCGTGACTTGCGGAGACAAGGGATCTTACCCTTTGGTTTCCCGAGTGTCGAAACGTCGAAAAACCTTTTTCACACTAAACCGATTCGGGGTTTCGTGTACTAGAATATCGCGACTTGCGGAGACAAGGGATCTTTCCCTTTGGTTTCTTGGGTGTCGAAACACCGAAAACCTTTTTCACACTAAACCGATTAGGGGTTTTCGTATACCAGGATTTCATGACTTAAGAAAACGAGGGGTCTTTCCCTTTGGTTTTCCTGGTGCCAAAACACCAACCGACAGCCACGTGTCCCTCCGATGGATGGCTATGATCTTTTAGCCATGATCAATAGTTTTGATCTTTTCGGGATGATCAATGGTCGCGATCAATTCTGACTTTCTCCTTTCAAGAATTTGGGAGAGTCTTCACTCCCTTTTGCCCAATGTCCAAATCCCCGATGGGCTTGGATATTTGACATCTTTCCTCCAAATTGGATGGTCTCGATGCTTTCCGGACTTGACGAGTCCTCTTCCTTATGTTGTTACAAAGTTTAAACCTCACGCGCCTTTTCTGGATACGACAACTCTCACAATTTCGGTAGTTCTCCCTGAAGTGTCTGTATCGTTCATTCAGTTTCTCTCCTGCATGACCTCTCAGAGGTTAAACTATGTGCATCCAGATCCTTTTCATCTAACAACAGTTGTGCTTCCCCTGAGCTTTATTTCTCTGAACCTCAAAGGTTCCTTCGACCTAAGTTTAGATGTTGTCTATATACATACGAGTATGTTGGAGTAGTTGAGAGTTAAGGGAAGTGATAGAATTATGGACAGAATTTATCCACATAAGCTTTTGGGTTCAAAGTAAGACTAGAATGGCGTGATAATGTCATTATGGACAAAAATGAGTCTTACCTTCTCTTAAATTATAAGCTTAAACAAAATAGAATTATGTCATAGAACGTTTTTTTATATATAGTGAATTTGAGGTTCATTACATATGGTATCAAAGAAAAATCTACAACATTGGGCTTGAACAGGGACAAATTAATTGCTTAGTATATATTTTGATTTATGAAAAAAACAAAAAAACTAATAAATCTTGTGGTTACAAACATAAAGCATTTCTATTTTGTGTTGATTATGGAAGCTCAAGAAGGTTCATAAATCAAGATGGAAGGAAATCCGTAGCAAGGACCTTTGGGAGATCCAAGATAGAACAGTGATAGAAGCTCACCCACGGAGGTGTTGGAAACAATGAGGAATCTTATTGTTGAACTATAGGTTTTCAAGGCCGACAATGAAAAATTGAAGAAAGCACAGCAGGAACAACAAGAGATAAATGAAGTCMTGCTATGTAGTAAAGTAACCAAGAAAAKCCTAAAAGACGATAACCATGAYGAAKAAGTCAACAAAAGGGCCTCCAAGAATTCTGGACCGAAAACAGAAAAAARAGACAATTCATCTGAAGGGACACCTTCAAATGAGGACAAAACTATACSASACAAAAAAAGAAAACAAGTAGACCACCTTGAAGGAGAATTTAAAAAAATTAAACCARCTACCTTTGATGGAGAATCTAGGACAGGAGAAGAAGTTGAGGCATGGTTGTTGGACATAAAAAAATACTTCCAAATCTATGACTATTCCACCAACATGAAGGTCAGGATGGCCATCTACAATTTGAAGGGGAAGGCTAGCATTTGGTGGCAGGACCTGAAATTGGCCAAGGCCCTAAAGGAGAAACAATTGGAATGGTCTGACTTTAAGAAGTATTTCAAGAAATAATACCTTTCTGAAAGCTATTATGAAGGGAAGACGAAAGAATTTTACGAGTTATGACTCATACAGATGACGATGGAGGACCTTATAATTAAATTTTTGGAAATACTAAGGTTCGTAAAGTAAATTCGGGAGGATAAGGTAAAAATCCAACGATTCTTAAGTTGTTTACCACAGGTCTACCAGGACAGATTTGAGTTTGACAGCCCCAAATCGTTGAGTGAGGTATTCAGGAAAGAACGAATGTGCTATGACCAATATAAACAATGGGTAGAGTTTCCCAAGACCTGGAAGGATAAGAAGCAAGATTGAATGAACCAGCAGAAGAAGGGATACTAGCCAACTCCTTATCAAAATGTAGAAAATTTTTTCTCAAGGAAGGATTTTCACTCCAATCATCTGAATACGCAAGGTAGTAGTAAATCGGTAAAACTAGGAACGAAGAAGTTTGGGGACAAATCCCGTGGGCCATTAAAGTGTTGGGAGTGTGGAGAGCCTCATTTAAGGAGGAACTATCCATGTTTAATTGCAGCAAATAGAACTGTTGTTCACAATTTGGAGGAAGCCTCAATAGTGGAAGATGTGGGCAGAAGTCTGTATCGGATAAATACAACCATAGATGGTCGACAAACTCACCACCAGTCCTCGGTGGTAGAAATCGAAGGTAAAATCAATGACACTCGAATTTGTGTTTTAATTGACCCTGGATCCACATTAAGTTATATTACTCCCGATGTAGTAGAGTCAAATAAACTTACGAAACTGAAGGACCCTAAATCATGGCTTGTACAACTAGCAACAAACACTAAAAGGAAAGTAGTTGACTTTATTTCCAATCTTCAGTTCATCTTAGATGGTCAAAATATAAGGACCGATCTGAACATCCTACCACTAGGATCTTATGATATGATTATCGATATGGATTGATTGGAACAACACAAAGCAGTACTATATTGTTATACAAATATACTTAGCTATAAAGATAATTTTGGCACTATTAGAATAGCCCAAAGAATACCAAAACCTGTATCAGTTAGACAAGTTTCAACGATGCAACTCAAGAAATGTATTAGAAAGGGATGTCAAGTTTACGCCATCCAAGTGACAAATCTATTAGAAAAAGAAGATAAGACCAAGTGAGAAGACTTTGTTGTCCTAGTGAATTTAGAGACATGCTTGTAGATGAGATACCCGAATTACCTCTTAGAAGGGAAATAGATTTCTCCATAGACTTACTACCTAGATCAAACCCTATCTCAAAAGCACCCTACCAAATGAGTCTACCAGAACTGACAGAATTAAAAATACAATTACAGGAATTGTTGGACAAAGAGTACATCAGACCGAGTGTCTCGCCATGGGGAGCACCAGTCCTCTTTGTGAAAAAGAAAGATGGTACTCTAAGACTATGTATGGATTATAGACAACTGAACAAAATGAGTATTAAGAACAAATACCCCTTACCAAGGATAAATGATCTGTTCGATCAAGTGGGTGGGGCCAAGATCTTTTCAAAGTTGCATTTACGATCTGGTTATCATCAAATTAGGATAAAAGACGAGGACATAACCAAAACAACTTTTTGGACAAGATATGGACACTACGAATTCATATTTATAGCTTTTGGACTCACTAACACACCAGCCACATTTATGTTCCTAATGAACAATATTTTTAGTCAATACTTAGACAAGTCCATGGTAGTATTTATCGACGATATTTTGGTCTATTCAAAAACAGAGGAAGAACTTGATGAACACTTAACGATAGTGCTGCAAACATTGAGAAAACACAAACTGTATGCCAAATTTGACAAGTGTGACTTTTATAAAAAATAAATACAATATTTAGGACATGTAATTTCAGCAAAAGGCATTGTCGTAGACCAAGAGAAGACAAAATCCATTATGAAATGGCCAATACCTAAGGATGTAGCAGATATCCGATCATTCATGGGAATCATCGGATGTTACTGTAGGTTTATAGAAGGATTTTCTAAGATAACCTACCCTATCACATCATTACAAAAGAAAGGGACCAAGTTTAACTAGTCGCAAAAGTGTCAAGACAATTCTAACAAGATGAAAGAATTATTGACATCGGAGCCCATTTTGAAGGTAGCAGACCCAAATAAAGACTTCACAGTATGTGTTGATGCAAGTAAAGAGGAACTAGGTGGTTTCCTAGCTAAGGAAGGACACATTATTTGTTATGAGCCTCAGAAATTAAAGGAACATGAGTGAAATTATATCAGTCACCACTTAGAATTGGCAGCGGTAATACACACATTAAAAATATGGCGACACTACATAATGGGAAGGAAATTTCTACTATTGATAGATCATAGCGGTGTGAAATATTTGTTTAGTGAACCAGAGCTCAATGCACGACAAGATAGGTGGTTAGCCTTCTTGAGTGAATTCGACTTCGAAGTTTGACATATCAAGGGCAAAGAAAATAATGTAGCAAACGCTTTAAGCAGAGGAATCCATGGGTTATTTGAGGTAAATATTAGCAGGGCAGAAAGTGATCTGAAACAAAAGGTAAGGGCGACCGATATTAGCAACCAAAATTACACTAAAATGATGACAAAATTACAAAATAGTACCACAAACTCAGATAAGCCAGATCTAAGTATCAACAAGATGGGATTATTATGATTTAAAAAAAGACTTTACATACTAGATTCAACAGAGTTAAAATTAACAGTTTTGGACGAACTGCATAAGAAACCATATTTTAGTCATCCAGGTTACCAAAAAAAGATAACAACCCTTAGAAAAGTGTTTTACTGGCCTAATATGAAAGGTGAAACAACATAATACTTGGCTAGGTGCCAGGATTGTCAGTAGGTTAAGGCCGAACACCATCATCCATCTGGCCTATTACAACCATTACCAGTACCAGAATGGAAATGGGAGACCATATCGTTGGACTTTCTAACAGGTTTGCCTAAAACTCAGAAACAGAATGATTCTATCATAGTTGTAATTGATAAAATCAATAAGTCTGAACACTTTATTCCTATAAATTCTACTTTTAAAGCTATAAACATTGCTGAAATATTAATGAAAGAAATTTTTAGACTGCACGGTATTCCTAAAATGGTTATTTCAGATAGAGACGTAAAATTCACATCCACTTTTTGGAAGGAATTGTTTGCAGGGATAAATACTAATTTGAATTTCAGTGCGAGTTATCATCCACAAATGGATGGACAGACCGAAAGGAAAAACCAAATCATAGAGGATATGCTCTGCATGTATGAAAGAACAAAACCGAACAAGTGGGAAGACTACCTACACTTGGTAGAATTTGCATATAACAATGGGTACCAAACTTCCACTAAGTTGAGCCCTTTCGAAATATTGTATGGAAGAAAGTGTAGAACTCCAATTAGCTGGGATAGCCTAGCTGACAGACTCATGGTTGGACCAAATATGCTCCAAGAAATGGAGAACATGGTAAGAAAGGTACAACAGAACTTGAAAGAAGCACAGGACATACATAAGAGCTATGTAGATCAGAAAATAAGACACTTGGAATTTCAAGTGGGAGACCATGTTTACTTGAAGGTCAAAGCCCGAAAAAGCTTGCTAAAGTTAGGGAACTATGCCAAGCTGGCACCCAGGTTTTGTGGGCCCTTCAAGATACTAACTCAAATTGGACCCGTAGCAGATCAACTTGCACTTGCAGCTAGTCTAGGAATTCATAATGTATTTCATGTTTCGTTGTTGAAAAAGTGTATTCATGACCCTACTCATAAGATTGATTGGAGCTTGGTGCAGGTGGAACATGAAGGCGAGTTCCAGGTGGAACCCCTACACATTCTAGACCAGAGAGAACTAACACTTCGGAACAAAGCCATCACTCAGGTAAAGGTGTAATGGAAGCACTTTAGTCTTGAGGAGGCCACTTGGGAGTTGGAGGGAGATTTGCAGAAATATCATCCAATCCTATTCCAGGAAAGGAACGAACACTGAGGATAGTGTTTTACTGAAGAGGGAAAGGACGTGACATCTCCAAAAAGATAAAATATTTTTTGAAATTTAAATTTGTAAGAAATTTATTCTGTTTTTAGTAAATTCAAATTTGGAAATTCTTTTCCATTTATGTCAATTCCGAATTTCGAATTTGATATTTGTAATTAATTATTATGATTGTTGGGCAGAGATCTGATTTAAATCAACTAACTATTTGACTATGACACTTGTATAAAAATAAAATAATTAGAGGAGGACAAATGGAACAACCATGTTAAAATTAGCTGACCATGAGTGCATGAGTGGGGAACATGTTGGAACTACCTCTTGGCTGATTGTTACAACTAGAAAATCATAGATTTGGCCATTGGCAGCCCCTAAAAATCATGGATTTAGAAATATGTGAAAATTCCCAAGGGAGGGAAAAATACCTGGGAAAAATTGATAAATAGCATATGTGAGGACGCAGGACACTCCCAAGTATGATCGGGAAAAAGATTTTGAGTTCTCTTGTCGTTATAAACACTATGGATTGAGTGTGAGGCAAGAGGAGTCATCTAGAATGGAAATACATTTTTTGAGGAGGAGATTCGAAGTTTTCCCTCATGGATTCATGGTCATGCTAGGAGGTGAATCAGACAAGTGTTTTGACTGGCCTGTTCTATGGTTTGGAGGAACATGGTTGTTCCCTTTGTCTTCCTGCAAGATGGCTCAAATATGTTGCTATATTCCTCTATGTCTAAATGATTTTATATATGATGCAAT
>JZKD02S1596016.1:0-10013 GCA_000966675.3 Picea glauca
AAAAACCCCACTATCATATATTATGTATATCATGAATCATGAAACAATATCATACAAAACTCTAATCCAAGAGCTCTCAGTACAATACAATTGTCTCACACTTTCATACACAAATTAGCAAATACCTATGCCAATTTCCGTGTCCAGACAACCTGCCTCCTCTGCACAATCTCTGCAATCCGAATTCTCACAGTGAATCGAATGAATACAATTGCCTCGTTTGCACATGCTCATAAGAATATTCACTGCATTTGTGAACAAATCACAACTGATATCCAAACTGTCCCTTTCACTTGTTATCTCAACTGGTGTCCATTGGAACTAACATGCATGTAGTTAACAGTGGCGAATATTCAGTTGCATGCAAGTTAACTGATTGTGAATTAATGAATAATTAATTCACTGAACTCACACTAATACAACTACGCTTAACTCACTTAACTACACTTGTAATTCTGTTACAATTCCAAATCACTCAGGTATGAATGAGATAATAGATTAATATTTATTGTCTAATTTAATTAAGGGAAAAGTAAATTAGACACATGTTTCTTGTTGACTTTTCAACACTCCCTCTCAACAAGAAAGGGATTATNCTTCAGTTGCATGCAAGTTAACTGATTGTGAATTAATGAATAGTTAATTCACTGAACTCGCACTAATACAACTAAGCTTAACTCACTTAACTACACTTGTAATTCTGTTACAATTACAAATCACTCAGTTATGAATGAGATAATATATTAATATTTATTGTCTATTTTAATTAAGGGAAAAGTAAATTAGACACATGTTTCTTGTTGACTTTTCAACACTCCCTCTCAACAAGAAAGGGATTATCCTTCACCCCAATCATGTCTCTATGATATTCAAATTTTCTCCTGGTTAGCGCCTTCGTCAGAATGTCCGCATCATGATCTTCCGTAGGAATGTATTGAAGCAACATGATCTTCCGCTGCACACAATCTCTGAGATGATGACACCGGATATCTATATGCTTAGATCTATCATGAAACACAGGATTAATCGAGAGTTTAATGCAACTCTGATTATCACAATAAATCACTGTCGGATCTAAGTGAGAACCAAACAAACCAACCAAGATCTTCCTCATCCAGATAGCCTCACATGCAGCTTGGCTCAATGCCATGTATTCTGCTTCTACTGAACTAAGTGCCACGGATCTCTGTTTCCTATTGTACCAAGAAACAATTGTAGATCTGATACTAAAGATCCCTCCTAATGTGCTCTTTCTGTCCATTGGGCTTCCTGCCCAATCTGCATCCATGAAGCCATGCAAATTCACCTCATTCGTCTATCTATACCATAATCCATACTCAGATGTGCCCTTCAGATATCTTAGGACATGCTTCCCCGCCTTCCAAAAGATTTTGGTAGGCCTAACCATCGCTTGACTTAGCTGGTTAACCGCATAGAAAATGTTCGGCCTCGTATTCACTAAATACATTAGCGAACCTACTAACTGTCGATAGACAATAGCATCCACTACCCCTCCAGAAGTAGCATCCTCTTTCCTCCAGTTTCCTAGAAGAGGAGTATCCATGGGTTTGCAGCCCTCCATGTGAAACTTACCCAGTATCTCTCTTGTATACTTTCCTTGAGACACAAAAATTTCACCATCTCGCTGCCATATTTCCAAACCAAGGAAATAATGAAGAAGGCCCAAATCCTTCATATCAAACTCCTTTGCAAGGTCCTCCTTGCATGATTTTATCAACTACTCATCACCAGTAAGTATTAAATCATCAACATAAAGAACAATGATTAATAGCTTACCCTCCACCACAATTTGGTATAGGTTTGCATCTGCTTCACTTTTGGTGAAGCCTAATCCAGTGAAATAGTTGTCTATCCGAGTGTACCAAGCACGGGGTGCTTACTTCAGCCCATACAGTGCTCTCTTGAGTCTGCACACATGCGACTCTCTGTCAAAGGTCTCAAAACCTTCTGGCTTCTCAATGTACACTTCTTCCTCAATGATCTCGTTGAGGAACGCAGTTTTCACATCCATCTGATGAATGCACCAGCCCATCTGCGCTGAGAGTGCAAGGATGGATCTTATGGAAGAGTACCTTGTGACAGGTGCAAAGGTCTCACCATAATCTATCCCCTCAATCTGTGAGAAGCCCCAGGCCACANTTAATATTTATTGTCTAATTTAATTAAGGGAAAAGTAAATTAGACACATGTTTCTTGTTGACTTTTCAACACTCCCTCTCAACAAGAAAGGGATTATCCTTCACCCCAATCATGTCTCTATGATATTCGAATTTTCTCCTAGTGAGCGCCTTCATCAGAATGTCAGCATCCTGATATTTCGTAGGAATTTATTGAAGAAACATGATCTTCCGCTGCACACAATCTCTAAGATGATGATACCAAATATCTATATGCTTAGATCTGTCATGAAACACAGGATTAATCGAGAGTTTAATGCAACTCTGATTATCACAATAAATCACTGTTGGATCTAAATGAGAACCAAACAAACCAACCAAGATCTTCCTCATCCAGATAGCCTCACATGTAGCTTGACCTGCTGCCATGTATTCTGCTTCCACTGAACTGAGTTCCACGGATCTGTGTTTCCTATTGTACCAAGAAACAGTTGTAGATCTGATACTAAAGATCCCTCTTGATGTGCTCTTTCTGTCCGTTGGGCTGCCCACCCAATCTGCATCCATGAAGCCATGTAACTTCACCTCATCCATATGTTTGTACCATAATCCATACTCATATGTTCCCTTCAAATATCTCAGGACATGCTTCCCTGCCTTCCAAAAGAGTTTGGTAGGCTTAACCATCCCTTGAATTAGCTGGTTAACCGCATAGCAAATGTCTAGCCTCTTATTCACTAAATACATTAGCGAACCTACTAACTATCGATAGATAGTAGCATCCACTACCTCTCCAGAAGTAGCATCCTCTTTCCTCTAGTTTCTTGGAAGAGGAGTATCCATGGGTTTGTAGCCCTCCATGTGAAACTTATCCAGTATCTCTCTTGTATACTTTCCTTGAGACACAAAAATTTCACCATCTCGCTACCATATTTCCAAACCAAGGAAATAATGAAGAAGGCCCAAATCCTTCATCTCAAACTCCTTTGCAAGGTCCTCCTTGCATGAGTTTATCAACTGCTCATCACCAGTAAGTATTAAATCATCAACCTAAAGAACAATGATTAATAGCTTATCCTCCACCACAATTTGGTATAGGTTTTCATCTGCTTCACTTTTGGTGAAGCCCAATCTGGTGAAATAACTGTCTATCTGAGTGTACCAAGCACGGGGTGCTTGTTTCAGCCCATACAGTGCCCTCTTGAGTCTGCACACATGTGAATCTTTGTCAAAGGTCTCAAAACCTTCTGGCTGCTCAATGTACACTTCTTCCTCAATGATCTCGTTGAGGAATGTAGTTTTTACATCCATCTTATGAATGTGCCAGCCCATCTGCGCTGAGAGTGCAAGGATGGATCTTATGGAAGAGTACCTTGTGACAGGTGCAAAGGTCTCACCATAATCTATCCCCTCAATCTGTGAGAAGCCCCAGGCCACAAACCTAGCCTTGTATTTCTCCACACTCCCATCAACAGCTTGCCTTACCTTGTAGATCCATCTTGAACCTACCACTGATTTATCAATCGGTCTTGGGACAATTTCCCATACACTGTTTTTGACAATGGAGTCATACTCCTCTACCATAGTGTCAACCCAAGTGGGGTCCTGCATTGCTTCCTAAAAGGAGGATGGTTCATTCACAATACATTTTCTCATAAGATCCATGTATCCAGCAAATCGATCAGGAGATTGTCTCTGTCTGCGCTGTGAAATAGGGGCTCCTACATTATGTGCATTATCTAGTCTCAATCTTTCAGCTTCTGTGGTGCGCTTTCTACCATTTCTGATGGATGGCTCTACTTGAGTGGTTTCNTTTCTTGTTGACTTTTCAACACTCCCTCTCAACAAGAAAGGGATTATCCTTCACCCCAATCATGTCTCTATGATATTCGAATTTTCTCCTAGTGAGCGCCTTCATCAGAATGTCAACATCCTGATCTTTCGTAGGAATGTATTGAAGAAACATGATCTTCCGCTGCACACAATCTCTAAGATGATGATACCAAATATCTATATGCTTAGATCTATCATGAAACACAGGATTAATCAAGAGTTTAATTCAACTCTGATTATCACAATAAATCACTGTTGGATCTAAATGAGAACCAAACAAACCAACCAAGATCTTCCTCATCCAGATAGCCTCACATGTAGCTTGACCTGCTGCCATGTATTCTGCTTCCACTGAACTGAGTTCCACGGATCTTTGTTTCCTATTGTAACAAGAAACAGTTGTAGATATGATACTAAAGATCCCTCTTGATGTGCTCTTTCTGTCCGTTGGGTTGCCCGCCCAATCTGCATCCATGAAGCCATGTAACTTCACCTCATCCATCTGTCTGTACCATAATCCATACTCATATGTTCCCTTCAAATATCTCAGGACATGCTTCCCTGCCTTCCAAAAGAGTTTGGTAGGCTTAACCATCCCTTGACTTAGCTGGTTAACCGCATAGCAAATGTCTAGCATCTTATTCACTAAATACATTAGCGAACCTACTAACTGTCGATATATAGTAGCATCCACTACCTCTCCAGAAGTAGCATCCTCTTTCCTCTAGTTTCTTGGAAGAGGAGTATCCATGGGTTTGTAGCCCTCCATGTGAAACTTACCCAGTATCTCTCTTGTATACTTTCCTTGAGACACAAAAATTTCACCATCTCGCTACCATATTTCCAAACCATGGAAATAATGAAGAAGGCCCAAATCCTTCATCTCAAACTCCTTTGCAAGGTCCTCCTTGCATGAGTTTATCAACTACTCGTCACCAGTAAGTATTAAATCATCAACCTAAAGAACAATGATTAATAGCTTATCCTCCACCACAATTTGGTATAGGTTTGCATCTGCTTCACTTTTGGTGAAGCCCAATCTGGTGAAATAACTGTCTATCTGAGTGTACCAAGCACGGGGTGCTTGTTTCATCCCATACAGTGCCCTCTTGAGTCTGCACACATGTGAATCTTTGTCAAAGGTCTCAAAACCTTATGGCTGCTCAATGTACACTTCTTCCTCAATGATCTCGTTGAGGAATGCAGTTTTTACATCCATCTTATGAATGTGCCAGCCCATCTGCACTGAGAGTGCAAGGATGGATCTTATGGAAGAGTACCTTGTGACAGGTGCAAAGGTCTCACCATAATCTATCCCCTCAATCTGTGAGAAGCCCCAGGCCACAAACCTAGCCTTGTATTTCTCCACACTCCCATCAACAGCTTGCCTTACCTTGTAGATCCATCTTGAACCTACCACTGATTTATCAATCGGTCTTGGGACAATTTCCCATACACTGTTTTTGACAATGGAGTCATACTCCTCTACCATAGTGTCAACCCAAGTGGGGTCCTGCATTGCTTCCTAAAAGGAGGATGGTTCATTCACAATACATTTTCTCATAAGATCCATGTATCCAGCAAATCGATCAGGAGATTGTCTCTGTCTGCGCTGTGAAATAGGGGCTCCTACATTATGTGCATTATCTAGTCTCAATCTTTCAGCTTCTGTGGTGCGCTTTCTACCATTTCTGATGGATGGCTCTACTTGAGTGGTTTCTTCCACTGCATGAACCTCTTCATGTGGATGATCCACATCTTGAGACTCATCCTTGGGAACCAACAGTTCCTCTTCTGCATGCAAGTCTAGCTCCCTCTCAAGCGACAATCGCATGGCTTTCCCCTCATCGAATTTTATATCCCGTCGCATAACAGTCATCTTACTATTTGGAAAATACACACGATAATTATGGGGTGCTTCTGTGTACCCCACAAATATCCCAACTTCAGCAGTCAGTTCCAGCTTCTTCCTAGTATCCTTGTTTACATGCACATAAACAAATGAACCAAAAATTTTAAAATGAGAAACATCAGGTTTCTTACTAGTAAAAGCTTCTTCAGGTGTACTCATGCCAAGTACTCTATGAGGACAATGGTTCTGCACATAAACCGTAGTATTTCATGCTTCTTCCCACAAATGCAATGGTAGGCATTGATCATGGAACATCGCTCGTGCTACACCCACGGTCATTTTGTTCTTTCTCTCTGCGACCCCATTTTGCTGTGGGTTATGAGGCGCAATGAGTTCTCTTCGAATTCCTTCTCTACTGCAGAAGTCTTTGAATTCATTAGAGATGTATTATCCACCATTATCTCTCCTTAGAGCCTTCACTTGCTTCCCTGACTCTTTCTCCATCAATGCTTTAAATTCACAGAACTTTGAGAATGTTTGATCCTTCTTTTGCATGAAGAATATCCAACATTTACGAGAAAAGTCATCAACAAAAATAACATAATACCTATTTTTTTCTATTGAAGCAACTCAGAATGGTCCACACATGTCCATGTGAACTCTCTCCGGGATTACTGAAGCACAGTTCTCCTTTTCATGAAAGGTGGACTTTACATACTTCCCCAGGGTGCACCCCTTGCACTGATCTGACTGAGCAAGTGTTCCCTTTGGAAGTCCAGTAGATATTTGTTGCATGATCTTCAAGGCTCCGTGATGAAAATGGCCCAATCTCCTGTGCCATAATTCACCCTCATCCCAACTCACCACTGTTTCTACCTTGCCTATCATGGCACCGAAACCATCTACCTACAACATGTAGAGATTGTTAACTGGAATCCCTATCTTCTTGACTTGACCTGTTGCTTTATGTCGCAGGTAGGATATACCACTGCTAAAAACAACATCATAGCCTCTGTCCTCCAACATTGTGACTGAGACCAAGTTTTTCTTCAGACCTGGAACATGCATAACATTTTTCAATTGAAATGGTTTACCTGACTCCCTCTGGAAGGTAATGGTACCAATACCAGTTGCACTGTATTTTCCATCACCGCCCATCTCTATATGCATTATGAGATCTTTCTCCTCCAAGTCAATGAAAGACTCTTTATCTCCCATCATGTGGAAGGAAGTGCCACTATCCAAATACCACACTGATCCCGATGCACTTGAAGCCATGAATGCGATCAAAATGAAGTCAAGCTCAAATTGTGAGACAAGAGCCTCACCAGTTGCAGCTCCAACAACCGTCTTGTTCTTCTTCTTTTGCGGATAGTTAGTAGCGAGATGCACATGTTCGTGACAGTGAAAACACTTCACTTTGGACAAATACATCTTCTTGACTTTAGACTCGGAATTTGATTGGAATTTCTTCCCTTTCCCTTTCCTTTCCTTGGCAGTCAAAGCACAATCCTCTTCATCAACACGCTTTGATGAATATCCATCTATGGTGTTCTGCCTGAACTCCTCTTGCACCAAATCCGACCATAGTCATTCCCAATCCGGTAATTTTTCCCTTCCATTGACAGAGTCTTGATAACTGTGCCAACTCTTAGGAAGCCCTGGGAGCGCCAAGCTCACCAAATCATCAGTAATGACTGTTATTCCCACACTTCCAAGATCATCCTGACATTGGACAAACTTTGTGAGATATTTTGGAATGGTGTCACCTTTCTCCATCTTAATCTTCCTGAGTTTATCTTTGAGTGCCAATTTCCTATGGTCGCTACTGTTTTGGAAAAGATCTTTCAAAACCTTCTGTATTGAATATGGTGTGGTTTTCCCATGGAGAATTGAGACAATGTTGTCTTGTACTCCCTCCAATAGAATCCTCCTTGCCTTTTCCACTTTCTTTTTCCATGCATCAATATTTGCAGTATCTGTCACATTCGACTTAGGAACATCTGCATCAATGTAACCCTTCAAGCCATTGTCTTCGAGCACTGCCTCCATCCTGTCCTTCCAAGCAATGTAGTTAGATTTTCCCTCGAGTGCATACTCCAACCTCAAGCTATTGAAAGAAATTTCGATCTTGAATCAAGTGTCGCACCAAGAAAATCTTGCAAATTCGAATGTTATCCAACCCAAAATTCAACCCCTTCACTTTACTCTTGTTGTGGGAGGTTCGCACCCCACCTGAGAGAAACTTGAGGGAAGTTCTCACCCTTCCTGTGTATAGCCTACAAACTTGCCTATCAAGTTCGTACCCTGCTCCATTGTAGCCTGCGAGAATGCCTTGGAAGTTCACACCCTGCTCCACAGTTAGGGTGAGGGAAGTTTGCACCCTGCTAGTTTATTTGCATGTGAGAATGCCAATGAAGTTCACACCCTGCCTTTGTCTAGGGTGCAAGAATTATTGTTCTTGAAAACACCGAAAGTTTTCAGTACTACAGTTCACACCCGGCTAGAGGCGGGACCTGCCAGAATGAAATTATGTTTGCACCTCACTTCCATGACTCTGTGGCTTCCATGGCTCTGATACCATGTAGAAATTTCGATACAAATTAATGTATTCTCATGATTCTCTTGATCTAACAATTTCCGCCACTTGTTAAATACATAATCACTTCTACTATTATTATTGCGGAAACAATTAAACCACAATCACAACCATAATGCACAAAGTGAAATATCAATAACACACAACATAGAAGTTTTACCGAGAAAGCATAAAGCTAAAAACCCCACTATCATATATTATATATATCATGAATCATGAAACAATCTCATACAAAACTCTAATCCAAGAGCTCTTAGTACAATACAATCGTCTCACACTGTCATACACAAATTAGCAAATACCTATGCCAATTTCCATGTCCAGACAACCTGCTTCCTCTGCACAATCTCTTCAATCTAAATTCTCACAATGAATCGAATGAATACAATTTCCTCATTTGCACATGATTATAAGCATATTCACTACATGTGTGAACAAATCACAACTGATAGCCAAACTGTCCCTTTCACTTGTTATCTCAAATGGTGTCCATTGGAACTAACTTGCATGTAGTTAACCGTGGTGAATCTTCAGTTGCATGCGAGTTAACTGATTGTGAATCAATGAATCATTAATTCACTGAACTCACACTAATACAACTAAGATTAACTCACTTAAATACACATGTAATTCTATTACAATTCCAAATCACTCAGTTATGAATGAGATAATAGATTAATATTTATTATCTAATTTAATTAATGGAAAAGTAAATTAGACACGTGTTTCTTGTTGACTTTTGAACAATAGGTTCCAAATGGGTGTTCAAGAATAAAATGAATTAAAAAGGACAAGTTGTTATAAATAAAGCCAGATTGGTCTGTAAAGGGTATGCACAAGTTGAAGGTCAGGACTTTGATGAAACTTTTTCACCAGTGGAAAGATTGGAGGCCATCAAAATGTTCCTTGCATATTTATGTCATAAGAACTTTAAAGTGTATCAAATGGATGTTAAGTTAGTTTTTCTTAATGGAGATCTAGAGGAAGAAGTATATATGGAGAAATGATGCAGGAGAATCTCTCCATGTCAGCCAGCCAGCCAACCAGCCACGTCAGTGAATTCAAGTCGCCTATTAAAGAGAGGCGCAGTCCTCATTTAAAACTTGAATTGAATGAAATTTAAATGTTTAAGTTGTTGAGATGTGGAGCCGTGCCTTTGCACAGGTTGTAGGTAGATAGGCCTTTAATGTTTTGTAAGTATGATATCTAGATCCAGATAGTGGACTAGACAACCCATTCAATGTAATTGAATAGGGTAGGTAGATTGGAGGGAAGAGCTCGAAGAGCCCCCTCATGTAAAAGATGAATCATATCTCTTTAGTAAGTAAGTAGGAGGTTGAGTTAGAGAAGAGTGAAGTGAAGTTGAGAGGATAGAAGAGAATCTGCAAGTAGAGAATAGAAGAGAAGGATCTGAGACCTTGTTACAGGCCGTGCTTAGGAACACCTTGCAAAAACGGGCATTTTCCATTTAATATAAACAAAAGCAGTTTTTCCTGCATGTATTTCTGTGTTATGTGGATGCCTATGACTATTCTTTATATGCTGTGAATGTATGTTATGTTTATACATTGCAGGAGTTGTTTTGGTTTCA
>JZKD02S1596017.1:0-10013 GCA_000966675.3 Picea glauca
AAGAATGATATCATTGGCATAAAGAAGAAGATTGATGACTATACCAGTGAGTGTAGGGCCGACACAACCTGCTTTTTCCAAACATTCTTCTAATTTATCAATGTATATGCCAAAAGGGGTAGGGGACAAGGGGCAACCTTGTTTGACTCAGACATTGCAGTTAATCTCTTTTGACTAGCCCTCGGTGTTTTTAAACTTAGTAATAACGTTCTCATACATCCTTATTGAAGTAGCCCTCAACTCAAGAGGCACTTTTATCTCTTCCAACCTATTCCAAAGGTTTTTCCTAGAAACCATGTCAAAATTTTTCCTAAAGTCAACAAAACAACAAAAAAGATTGGTTTTAGTATTGCGGAACTCCTCTGCAATGATCCTAAAGGTAACAAGATGGTCCTAAAGGTAACAATATGGTCCACAGTTGAATGATATCTCCTAAACCCGGCCTGGCCTTTCCTTCTTTTACCGTGACTTTCTAGCCAAATGCTAATCTTCTTTTCCAAAATGATTTCATAAAGCTTGGCTAAAATCAAGCTAATCATAATTGTACTATAATTAGAGGGAATGTTTTTATCCCCATTTTTAAAAATAGGAACAATGAGGCTTTGCATCCAAGGTTTAGGGAAGCCCTGCTTGACTGCTAAATTGAAGAGCTTGTGTATATGAGGGATAATATATATGGGACAAAGAGAAATTACATGTTATACCGTTGCTCCTAGTTCTGCATAAACTAAATTGTGTTTTTTTATGGACTATGATATATTTATGGGCTCATGTTGATGGTATAAGAAAAGAGTACGCCTAGTATCAAATCTGGGATGTGATCAAGCTCAAAGGAAATAGGCTTGTCCTGCATACTAAAGAGGAAGAAAAACCAGAATTTTTTTTAAGCAAAGTTGGCCATCTTTGATATTTGAAAATTTATGCTAGCAAAAACTTTGTCATGGGATAATCATCAAAGGAAATCCCTTCAATGGGTTGCGTAACGAAGTTCTCAATCTTTATGTCCAGATGTTGTGGATGGATAAACAACCGAAAGGAGTCATATTTGCCTTAGTTGCTACGCATTAGAGTAAAGGTAACGAATATGAAGGCCAAAATTAGAAATGTGATTACATGGATTAAAGGCCAAGAGCCAAGAACTATTGTGTTTAGGAATGTCCACGAGGCAGTTACTGATTTTCAGTCTTCTTTTCCATTTTCCTTATGAAATCGTTAAAATAAAAAGAAACACTTCTGAGATTGAGATATTTGTAAAATGCTTGTTTTATGGTTTTAATGTGTGTAAGATATTGATGGTTATTACGTCAAAGCTGGTGTCCATGGGTGGTAGGGAGATTGTTCAGGGTTTAGTTTTCATTGGGTAGTGAGTTCTAATAGTTACTGATTCGTACTTGCAAATTACTAATACATCAGTCCTCAAATCCAATAAGTGAGAAAAAAAAAATTATATCAAAGTTAACATTAAAGTTATTTAATGCTCCATTTGACTTTGTCTTCACATAACTTCAATTATAAAGGAGAGAAGCATGCATCCTAACACTTCAAATGTAAAATGTAAAGAAGATAAGCTGAACCCTAACACTGCTGAAATTTCATAGTTAAAAGCTTTTTTGTTACACATTTTGGTAGATAAAAATTATAATTACTATTTTTTTCCTATTTTTTTTTTAAATATTCAAAAAAAAATATGAAGACATGTTTACTCTAATGGGTTAATAGATTTGATATGAAGTATGGGGTGGAGGGGGCATTAATAGAAAAACATTATCATCATTATATCGTGTAATTTCACTTCTTCACCTATTTTAGATATATGATTTATTTTACATAGTTAATCCAAAAAAATGATATTTCTTTTTTTGGATAGTTAAAACTCCTTAAATAGTTAAATAAAGAGTCAAGGGAGCACTAAATGAATATATTATAAGGTACAATATTTTGTCTAGGTTTGCAAATAGAGTAGCAAGCTAAGTGAACTTGATTACATTGTTAATGTGCTTAAGACAAACGAGTTGATATTTGATAATTAGTGGACTTACTCTACCCAATATGATATTTCATAATCCATGGGCTTCTTTGTAATACCTTAAATTTTTGTACTATGTAGGATATTTTGAGATTTTTTTGTAGTGCTTCAATTTTTTGGACTATTCCAATATATTATCACATTTATTCATAAAGGGGGGTTTTAAAATGTGAAAAATAGAGTCAATATGTTATAGAAATTGGAGGAATAAGATGATACAAAGTAAGAGTGAGTTATATGTATTGGGGGTATAAAAAGTGATAACTTATAAAAATAGGGGATATCTAGTAAAAATAAGGTTTTATTTTTAATTTGAAAGATGTATTGGGAGGAGATCCAAAAGAACATTTATGGAAGGTATTTGTCAATATCTAGTGAAATTAAAGATATTATTTAATATCCCACAAACCTACTTATCATAAATTCACTAAGTGGAGACCTTGTAGAATGATGTCCTATTATACTACACTTATGCTATTAAAATGGATTAATTTTTTGATGAAAATTTTGTTATACTTATGTTTATGTTGGAAAGGAATGACGTTTATTATAATAATAATAATCTATGTTTAAGGTCACAACCAAGCCACACCAAATTGGTGTATGAGACCCCCTTGTTTGTGGGACAAGGGACCCCCCTCCGCCATTTGACTGGTAAAGTCTACAGAGGTATACATACCCTACCCCCCTCTGAATTTGAACTCATGACCTCTTAAGAGGAAACACATGTTCTTAATCATTAGGCCCACTCAGGCTATATATGTATGTCTCGATATATGTTTATGAATCGTCTAATTAAATATATCATGTGTGAATGGTGTTGACATGAACTATGATGTGTCATGTTACATCTTACCTATTCGTAGTGTTAATCATGTGATATTACATATTCGTATGTGCGAATGGTGTTGACATGAGCTATGATGTGTCATGTTACATCTTATGATGTTACCTATTCGTAGTGTTAATCATGTGATGTTACATATTCGTATGTGCGAATGGTGTTGACATGAGCTATGATGTGTCATGTTACATCTTATGATGTTACCTATTCGTAGTGTTAATCATGTGATGTTACATATTCGTATTGTTAATCATGTACTTAGTTTTGTAAAGATGACCATGTACATAAGAAACTCCATGGAGATTTATTTCTCATTGTTTCTCGTGACCCAAGGGAGTATATCGATATATAATGTCCACTAACAATTATTGATTCATATGATGGTAGCATGAGATATGAGGGCTACAATATGCTTATGATTTAAGTTTAAATATCTCATTATGACCAATGTCACTATTTATTAAGGGCTACAATATGCTTATGATTTAAGTTTAAATATGTCATTATGAACAATGTCACTATTTATCCAATAAGTTGCAATAAAGTGTAAGGTTAGGTAAAAAAATTTATCGAAAAAAGTCTTAAGAAAAAATATGTGATAAGTGTTAGATAGTTTAAAAGGTACTTTAAATTATTAGTTTGGGATCATAAATTAATGAAGTGCAATGCAAAATATATGCAGTTATTAGATCTATATATTTATGCATAAGGAAAAATTGGAATTGTAGAAACAAAGTTTTATGTTCAACTGCAAAAAGATGTAAAAATAAAAAAGTATTTTCTAATGACGAAAAATAGATTAATAAAGATACAAGGATAATTTTAAACACTTAGGATCATTAATCTAGTAGTTTGTTAATGACAATATTTCAATCATTTAAGGAAATGATAGTTCATGCTATAGAAATAATAATCATTTATTCAATTTATGTTTGTTGTGTTAGTTATCTTGTGTAAACATAAATAAATGAATTTTCATAAGAGAAATGAACAGAAATGTAAAGTCTTGCAACTGAATAAGCAAACCGTGCAATCATTAATCTAGTTAATCTAGTAGTTTGTTAATGACAATATTTCAATCATTTAAGGAAATGATAGTTCATGCTATAGAAATAATAATCATTTATTCAATTTATGTTTGTTGTGTTAGTTATCTTGTGTAAACAGAAATAAATGAATTTTCATAAGAGAAATGAACAGAAATGTAAAGTCTTGCAACTGAATAAGCAAACCGTGCCAAGAGGAAAGGAAATGATCAATGCACTACTCCTCAAGGGGGAATTCTATCTCAGGAATGCTACTCATAAAACATCATATGAACTAAGATCTTGTAAACTCAAAACATGTAATTCACAAAAGTGCACAGTAACTAGAAATTAATATATCAATTTAAAAACAAAATGATTACAAAAATCTTATATAAAAGAGATATTGTTTTTATGCATGTCTAATGACCCATATTTGTACTATGTATTGATACAATTCCTCCTTCCAAACAACAAGAAACACATCTCAAGTGAGAGCTTCCATGTTTCAAGGATTGAAAATGTAATGCCCCCACCGTTACGACTAGGAAAGGGAAGAATAAAAGGTAAAAAAAAATTGCATTAGGAATATAACGCCAACAATCTAAATCATAGTAATGCAAAATCAACGACATCATAAGTAAACGCATTACCAACTACTCATCACTGAAATCAATAACGACGCATTTAATGCATCAACAAAGGATAGCGACACAACATAAATAGCGTCGTTGCTTACCACATTACAATCAAATTCAAACAATTTATAAACAATGATCAACGAGATAATTAATATTAAAATGACTAGCTTCCCAACCTACCATGCAAGGTTAGGACCTCCAGGACACATAAGCAATGCTGAAGCCCAGGATCCAATTGATTTTGACCATTTAAGGTCTCAAGGATGACAATTGTTCCGAGGAACAAGGAGGTGTCTACATCCCACTAACAATCAAGTCCAACATCAACTAGATCAATCAATCAATCCTAATCATCAATTAATCATGGCGCAAGAGAAATTATTAGTTATATTCATGGCGCAAAATCCCAATCACATAAACGAAATCATCCATCATATCGATTAAGGTGCAAGAGAAATCATCAATTTTATTCATTGCACAAGGAAATATAATCACATGAATTCAATCATTCATCACATTAAATTTTCATTTCGTGCAAGAAATCTAATATCTACAACAATCGTTCATTACATTATATTTTATTACGCGCAAAAAGTCTAATATTTAATACCATCATTAATCACTAGTGTTATTCCATCCAATGTTTCCAGAAAAAAGGAGTTGGGTCAATAATCATTTGGAGTAAATTATGTGTTTTATTTTGTATAAATTAAAGGCTAAAACAATAGATTGAAATTCATGTATTCCAATGACATTAGAAGTCTTACTTCAAGTAAATATGTACTTACATAAAACATTTAAATATCTGGTATCAACTAGTATATTTATAAAACAAGGTGAATATGTACTTACTTAAACATTGCATACTCATATAATTAAAAAAACCCTATAACTGGCATGATCTACTATAATACTAAGTCATTCATTTAACTTAACTGTTATTATTTAATTTATACTTCTTCATCATAATTACACATAATTTAAGCTTATACAAGAATAAAACGAAATATATTACAATATTGATGTCTCTTCTTCCATGCATACTCATATAATTAAAAACCCTATAAGTGGCATGATCTACTATCAATACTAATTTTTCCATTTAAGTGTGATTATTTAATTTATACTTCTTCATCATAATTACACATAATTTAAGTTTATACAAGAATAAAACGAAATATATTCCAATATTGATGTCTCTTCTTCAATGCATACTCATATAATTAAAAATCCTATAACTTGCATGATCTACTATCAAAACTAATTCTTCCATTTAACTCTTATTATTTAATTTATACTTCTTCATCATAATTACACATAATTTAAGCTTATACAAGAATAAAATGAAATATATTCCAATATTGATGTCTCTTCTTCACTTTAACTCTGGTTATTAAATTATGAATTCCTCAACATATTTATTCATGATTTAAACCCTTGCAAGAATAMAAATAATTTATATCTCAGTATTAATGTCTCTTCTTTACTTTAACTATTATTATTAAATCAGGTCTCTTCTTTATATCTCAGTATTTCTTCGTTAGTTTACACATAATTTAAACCTGTGCAAGAATAAATTAAAATATATCTCAATATTGCTACCTCTTATTCACTTTAACTGATGTTAATAAATTATAATATCCCCATCAAATTTACTCATGATTTATGTTTATGCAAGCATAAAAGTAACATATATCTGGATAACTTTAAGGAAAAACAAGATCAAGTTTGATTTTAGGCAAGCATTTACGCAGGTCTAAGATGAGATTATAAATTGTCAAAGCCTTTTGGGGAGTAAGAATTAGAGTTCCCCTTAGATCCAATCGCATACCAATGTCATAAATTACGCAAAAATAAGTAAGGACTTAGATCCCAACTACTAAAAAGTTAAGGATTCAACTATTAAAAGTACATGGACATCAATACTTACTGATCGAAGGTTTAATGGAACTGGCCAAAGAAGAAGCTGGTGAGTATTCAATAAGCAGCCAAGTGTGTATCCCTGGTAATTAGATCAGACATTGGCAAAACCCGAATGCTCAAGGCGCCAAGGGTAAGGTCAATCATGTTAAATTTGACTAAAACTCCGTTCTTAATGAAGAAAAACCTATGCATGGGTTTCAAAATAGAATGCTGTTAAACGAAAAATAGAAGTCGATTTAAACAGTTCGTGTTCTTGTTAACTATATTAATAGTTCCAACAGAATGTTACTTAAACAGAGATTTTGTCCCAAAAGTAACTCAATCATTACAAAAGTTAGGAGGGAATGGAAGGGAAGGGCGAAAGACACATGTTCTTCAACAATTATATATTCACTCGGGGTTAGAGGTTTTTCTGCACAAAAAATGGAGGAAACGCATAGTGCATCAAGGGAAGAGGTCAGATACCCGCTAACCCACATCACATAAGGCCTCTTGGAAGAACAATAGATAGATCACATGTTTGACAGTGAGTAATCCGGTGATCAACGATACACAGATTCGTCGCTTAATCTGACAGTTCCCCCAAGCGATTAATCCGGTGATCAACGATACCCAGATTCGTAGCTTAGACGGAATAAAGTTTAAGGGTTTCTTAACCACGCAGTTCCCCCAAGCGAGATCCCCGCATGCAAGGGGTCTTGCAACGAGTGACAGAGAAAACTGTGTGAGCCAAGGTCCTCACGATTTCTCCATCGGGTGTATCGAAGACTCTACGCCTCCCAAATAAAGGACCCTAAGTTCAGGGAACGATTCGCCTGAGAATGATTATCAAGGGTATCATCTTAAAGGTGTATATCAATCTCATAATAAAATTTGAATAGCAGCGAACAGTTGGAATAAGATGATGATGCAAAGAAGATGCAAAGTAAGGTGAGTTATAGGCATTGGGGTATAAAAAGTGATAACTTATAAAAAGAAAGGGGATATCTAGTAAAAATTTGTTTTAATTTGAAAGATGTATTGGGAGGAGATCCAAAAGAACATTTATGGAAGGTATTTGTCAATATCTAATGAAATTAAAGATATTATTTAATATCTCACAAATCTACTTATCATAAATTCACTAAGTGGAGACCTTGTAGAGTGATGTCCTATTATATGACACTTATGCTATTAAAATGGATTAATTTTTTAATGAAAATTTTGCTATACTTATGTTTATGTTGGAAAGGAATATAGATACATGTGTTGACGTGATGACATTTATTATAATAATAATACCATTTGACTGGTAAAGTTTACGGAGGTATACATACCCTACCCCCCTCTCGATTTGAACTTGTGACCTCTTAAGATGAAACATGTTCTTAACCATTAAGCCCACTCAAACTATATGTATATGTCTCGATATATATTTATGAATCATCTAATTAAATATATCATGTGCGAATGGTGTTGACATGAACTATAATGTGTCATGTTACATCTTATGATGTTACCTATTTGTACTGTTAATCATGCGATGCTACCTATTCGTATTATTAATCATGTACTTAGTTTTGTAAAGATGACCATGTACATATGAGGGCTACAATATGCTTATGATTTAAGTTTAAATATCTCATTATGACCAATGTCACTATTTATCCAATAAGTTAAGTTGCAATAAAGTGTAAGGTTAGGTTTTTTTTTATCGAAAAAAGTCTTAAGAAAAAATATGTGATAAGTGTTAGATAGTTCAAAAGGTGAACTCTGCTATTTTAAATTGGGATCATAAATTAATGAAGTGCAATGCAAAATATATGCAGTTATTAGATTTATATATTTATGCATAAGGAAAAATTGTAATTGTAGAAACAAAGTTTTATGTTCAGTTGCAAAAAACTGTAAAAATAACAAAGTATTTTCTAATGATGAAAAATAAATTAATAAAGATAAAAGGATAATCTTAAACACTTAGGATCATTAATCTAGTAGTTTGTTAATCACAATATTTCAATCATTTAAGGAAATGATAGTTCCTGCTGTAGAAATAATAATCATTTATTCAATTTATGTTTGTTGTGTTAGTTATCTTGTGTAAACAGAAATAAATGAGCTTTCATAAAATAAATGAACAAAAATGTAAAGTCTTGCAACTGAATAAGAAAACAGTTCCAAGAGGAAAGGAAATGAGCAATGCACTACTCCTCAAGGGGGAATTCTATCTTAGGAATGCTACTCAGAAAACATCGCATGAACTAAGCTCTTGTAAAATCAAAACATGTAATTCACGAAAGCGCACAGTAACTAGAAATTAATATATCAATTTAAAAAAAAAATGATTACAACAATCTTATATAAAAGAGATATTGTTTTTATGCATGTCTAATGACCCATATTTGTACTATGTATTGATACATTTCCTCCTTCGAAACAACAAGAAACACATCTCAAGTGAGAGCTTCCATGTTTCAAGGATTGAAAATGTAACGCCCTCACCATTACGACTAGGAAAGCGAAGCATAAAAGGTAAAAAAAAATTGCATAAGGAATATAATGGAAACAATCTAAATAATAGTAACGCAAAATCAACGACATTATAAATAAACGCATTACCAACTACTCATCACTGAAATCAATAACGACGCATTCAACGCATCCACAAAGGATAGCGACACACAACATAAATAGTGTCGTCACTTACCACATTACAATCAAATTCAAACAATTTATAAACAATGATCAACGAGATAATTAATATCAAAATGACAACCTTCCCAACCTACCATGCAAGGTTAGGACCTCTAGGACACATAAGCAATGCTCAATCCCAAGATACAATTGATTTTGACCATTTAAGGTCTCAGAGATGACAATTGTTCTCAGGAACAAGGAGGTTTCTACATCCCACTAACAATCAAGTCCAACATCAACTAGATCAATCAATCAATCATAATCATCAATTAATCATGGTGCAAGAGAAATTATCAGTTATATTCATGGCGCAAAATCCCAATCACATAAACAAAATCATTCGTCATATCGATTAAGGTGCAAGAGAAATCATCAATTTCATTCATTGCACGAGGAAATCTAATCACATAAATTCAATCATTCATCACATTAAATTTTCATTTCACACAAGAAATCTAATATCTACAACAATCGTTCATTACATTATATTTTATTACACACAAGAAGTCTAATATTTAATGTCATCATTAATCACTAGTGTTATTCCATCCATTGTTTCAAGAAAAAGGAGTTGGGTCAATAATTATTAATTATTGGGATAAATTATGTGTTTTATTTTGTATAGGTTGAAGGATAAAACAGTAGATTGAAATTCATGTATTCCAATGACATTAGAAGTCTTACTTCAAGTAAATATATACTTACATAAAACATTTGAATATCTGGTATCAACTAGTATATTTATAAAACAAGGTGAATATGCACTTACTTAAACATTACATACTCATATAATTAAAAACCCTATAACTTGCATGATCTACTATAATACTAAGTCTTTCATTTAACTTAATTGTTATTATTTAATTTATACTTCTTCA